>JAENJI010001281.1:0-38372 GCA_018901935.1 Pugionium cornutum | reverse complement strand
AAATTTTGATTTCAAGCTCAGAAACACACGAATCAAATGCCCATGTTAAACTAGCTCAATTTTCTATATTGTAAAAAAAATTTGAGACAGAGATAGATGCGCCAAAGTGTCCAAGTAATACAATCTATCCAAAACTGTGTGATGCCAAGCATTATGCTTCATTTATAAGCCTTTAATCAATAAGCACCAATGATCAGTTTATAATGATCATTTTAACTGGCCGATCAACTTGACATGTCCGCACTCAATCATCCGTAACTTTTGATTTATGGCTCAGAATGACATGAATCCATAGCCCACGATAACCTACCTCAATTTTCTATATGGTAACAAAATTTGAGATAAAAATAGATATGACAATGCGTCCAAGTATCCAATCTATCCAAAACTGTGTGATGCCGTGCATTATGCTTCATTTATAAGCCTTTATTCAATGAGCACCAATGTTAGTTTATAATTTGTCATATTAACTGGCAGATAACCTTGACATGTCCGCACTAAATTGTTCATAAATTTTGATTTAGGGCTCTGTATGACACAAATCCAATGCTCATGTTAAAGTAGCTAAATTTTCTATATTTTTGACAAAATTTGAAACAAAAATACATATGACAAAGCCTCCAAGTAATCCATTCTATCCAAAACTGTGTGATGCCATGATTTATGCTTCATTTATAAGCTTTTACTTAATGAGCACCAATGATCAGTTAAGAATTATCACTTTAACATTTCCGCACTAAATCGTCCGTATCTTTCGATGTAGAGCTTAGAAACACACGAATCCAAAACCCACATTAAGCTAGCTTAATTTTCTATATAGTAATAAATTTTGAGACGGAAAGAGATATGACAAAGCATCCAAGTAATCCAATATATCCAAAACTTTGTGATGCCGTAGATTATGCTTCAATTATAAGCCTTTACTCAATGCGCACCACTGATCAGTTTAGAATGATTACTTTAACTGGCCGATCAACTTTACATGTCCGCACAAAATTGTCTGTGACTTTTGATTTAGAGATCAAAATGACACAAATCCAATGCCCACGTTAAGCTAGCACAATTTTCTATATTTTTACAAAATTTGAGACAGAAATAGCGACAAAAAGCGTCCCAGTAATCTAATCTATCCCAAACTGCATGATGACTGCTTTATGTTTCGTTTATAAGCCTTTAGTTAATGAGTAGAAATGTTCATTTTAGAATGATCACTTTAACTGGCCGATCAACTTGACATATTTGCAATAAATTATCCTTAACCTTTGGTCTAGAGCTTAGAATGATACGAATCCAATGCCCACGTTAAGCTAGCTCAAGTTTCTATATTGTAACAAAATTTGAGACAAAAATAGATATGACAAATCTTCAAAGTAATCCAATCTGTTGAAAACTGTGTGATCCCATGCACTATGCTTTATTTATATGCCTTTACTCAATGGGCACCAATGATCAGTTTAGAATAATCATATTAACTGGCGGATCAACTTGAGATGTACGCTGTAAATGGTCCGGAACTTTTGGTTTTTAGCTCAAAAATAGAATCCATTGCCCACGTTAAGCTAGACACATTTTCTATATTTTGACAAAAAAATTTAAAAAAAAGTAGAGACGACAAAGCCTCCAAGTAATCCAATCTATCCCAAACTTCGTGATGCCATTCTTTAGGCCTCATTTATAAGCCTTAACTTAATGAGCACCAATGAACAATTTAGATGATTGGTTGGATGATATGCTGGATGAACTTGGAGCCACGGTTAGGACACCAGATCGTGGCGGCCAGAGGATCAAAATAACCAGAAGACCTGCCGACAGCGGGCCATTTGGTAGTCTCTGCCAGCCCGATGATCAGCAAGGCCGGGCCAACCGACTTTGCCGGTGAAGAGGCCCAAACCTCCGGCCTAATTGCGGCAACGTGACTAACACCGCCGGCCAAGCTGGTGATGCCACTGGCCCACCAATCACTCTGGCCGGCCCTGATTACAACTCGGCCAGCTCAACACACGGCTCACCCGGCTCAAGCGATCGCACGGCCAATTCAATCTCTAAACAAGGAGACTCTGACGTTTTGAGATGCATGGCCGATCCACTTGACATGTCCACACTAGATCGTCGGTAACTTTTGATTTAGAGCTCAGAATGACACAAATCC
Organism: Pugionium cornutum; assembly: GCA_018901935.1. Taxonomy (NCBI): domain Eukaryota; kingdom Viridiplantae; phylum Streptophyta; class Magnoliopsida; order Brassicales; family Brassicaceae; genus Pugionium; species Pugionium cornutum. The sequence goes on along the minus strand of JAENJI010001281.1, from coordinate 36,223 downwards.
AATGCCTACATTAAGCTAGCTCAATTTTTTTATATTTTTAAAAAATGAGCGACAGAAATAGAGACGAGAAAGCATCCAAGTCATCCAATCTATCCCAAACTGCGTGATGCCATGTTTTGCTTCATTTATAAGCCTTTACTTAATGAGCACCAATGATGACTTTTGAATGATCTTTTTAACAGGCCGATCAACTTGACGTGTCCACACTAAATCGTCCTTAAGTTTTTATTAAGAGCTCAAAATAACACAAATCCAATGCCCACATTAAGCTAGCTTAATTTTCAATATTGTAACAAATTTTGAGACAGAAATAGATACGACAGAGCGTCCAAGTAAACCAATCTATCAAAAATTGTGTGTTTCCATGCATTCTTCATTTATAAGCCTTTACTCAATGAGAACCAATCTGTCCAAAACTGTGTGATGCCATGCATTATGATTCATTTATAAGCTTTTACTCAATCAGCACCAATGATCAGTTTAGAATGATTACTTTAACTGGCCGATCAACTTGACATGTCCACACTAAATCCTCCGTAACTTTTGATTTAGAGCTAAGAATGACACAAATCCAATGCCCACGTTAAGCTAGCTCAATTCTCTATATTTTCACAAAATTTGAGATAGAAATAGAGATGACAAAGCGTCCAACTAATCCAATCAATTCCAAACTATGTCATGCCATGCATTATACTTCATTTATAAGCCTTTACTTAATAAGCATCAATGATCAGTTTAGAATGATCAATTTAACTGACCGATCAACTTGACATGTACACATTAAATCGTCTGTAAATTTTGATTTCAAGCTCAGAAACACATGAATCAAATGCCCATGTTAAACTAGCTGAATTTTCTATATTGTTAAAAAAATTTGAGACAGAAATAGATGCGACAAAGTGTCCAAGTAATACAATCTATCCAAAACTGTGTGATGCCAAGCATTATGCTTCAGTTATAAGCCTTTAATCAATAAGCACCAATGATCAATTTAGAATAATGACTTTAACTGGCCGATCAACTTGACATGTGTGCACTAAATCGTCTGTAACTTTTGATTTAGAGCTCCAAATGATACGAATCCAATGCCCATGTTAAGCTAGTTCAATTTCTATATTGTCACGAAAATTTGAGACAGTAACAGATATGACAAAGCATCCAAATAATGCAATCCATCCTAAACTTCGTGATGTCATGCATTATTTTATATTTATAAGCTTTTACTCAATGAGCACTAATGATCAGTTTAGAATGATCATTTTAACTGGCCGATCAACTTATCATGTCTGCAATAAATTGTCCATCACTATTGATTTATAGCTTAGAATGACACGAATCCAATGTCCAATTGAGCCTGTTCAATTTTCTATATTGTGGAAGAATGTGAGACATAACTAGATACAACAAAGCGTCGAAGTAATCCAATATATCCCAAATTACGTGATGTCATGCTTTATGATTCATTTATAAACCTTTATTTAATGAGCACCTATGACTATTTTAGAATATTCATTTTAATTGGATTATCAACCTTACATGTCTGCACTAAATCGTCTATAACTTTTGATTTATAGTTCAGAATGACACAAATCCAATGCCCACACGTTAAGCTAGCTCAATTTTCTATATTTTGTCAAAATTTGAAAAAGAAATAGAGACGACAAAGCATACAAGTAATCCAATCTATTCCAAACTGCGTGGTGCCAAGCTTTATGCTTCATTTATAGTCTTTACTTAATGAGCACCAATGATCTGTTTAGAATGATCACTTTAACTGGCGGATCAATTTGACATATCCGCACTAAATAGTCTGTAACTTTTGATTTAGAGCTTAGAAACACACGAACCAATGCCCACATTAAGCTATCTCAATTTTGTATAGTGTAGCAAAATTTAGGACAGAAATAGATATGATAAAGGGTCAAAGTAATCCAATCTATCCAAAATTGTATGATGCCATGCATTATGCTTCATTTATAAGCCTTTACTTAATGAGCACCAATGATCAGTTTAGAATGATCACTTTAACTGGCCAATCAATTTGACATATCCGCCCTAAATCGTTCGTAACTTTTGATTTAGAGCACATAATGACACGAATCCAATGCTGATGTTAAGCTAGCTCAATTTTCTATACTGTGATAAAATTTGAGCCAGAAATAGATACGAAAAAGCGTCTAAGTAATCCAATCCATCCCAAACTGCGTGAAGCAATGCATTATGCTTCATTTATAAGCTAGTTCAGTTTTCTATAGTGTGACGGAAATTGAGGCAGAACTAGATTCGACAAAGCGTTCAAGTCATCCAATCTATCTTAAACTGTGCGATGTCATGCCTTATGCTTCATTTATAAACCTTTACTTAATGAGCACCAATGATCATCTTAAAATGATCACTTTAACTAGCCGATTTACATTACATGTCCGCACCAAATCGTCCATAACTTTTAATTGAAAGCTCAGAAACACACGAATCAAATGACCATGTTAAACTAGCTCAATTTTCTATAGTGTAACAACATTTGAGACAGAAATAGATACGACAAAACGTCCAAGTAATCCAATCCATCCCAAACCGCGTGATGCCATGCATTATTTTTCACTTAAAAGCTCTTACTCAATGAGCACCAATGATCAGTTTCGAATGATCATTTTAACTTCCCGATCAACTTGTCATGTCTGCACTAAATCGTCCATAACTTTTGATTTATAGCTCAGAACGACAAGAGTCCAATGCCCACATTACGCTAGCTCAATTTTCCCTATTTGTGACAAAATTTTATATAGAAATAGATATGACAAAACATCCAAGTAATCCAATCCATCCCAAACTGCGTGATGCCAAGAATTATTTTTCACTCACAAGCTCTTACTCAATGAGCAGAAATGAACAGTTTACAATGAACATTTTAACTGGCCAATTAACTTGTCATGTCTGCACTAACTCGTCCATAACTTTTGATTTATAGCTTAGAGTAACACGAATCCAATGCCCACATTAAGCTAGTTCATTTTCTATATTGTGACAAATTTTGAAACAGAACTAGATACGAGAAAGCGTCCAAGAAATCCTGTATATCCCAAATTGCATGATGCCATGCATTATGCTTCATTTATAAGCCTTTACTCAATGATCACCAATTATCAGCTTAGAATGATCACTTTAACTGCCCGATCAACTTGACATGTCCGCACTAAATCGTCCGTAACTTTTGATTTAGAGCTCAGAATGATATGAATGCAATGCCCACGTTAAGCTAGATCAAGTTTTTATATTGTGACAAAATTTGTGACATAAATAGATACGACAAACCGTCCAATTAGTTCAGTCCATCCCAAATTGCGTGATCCCATGCATTATTTTTCATTTACAAGCCATTACTCAATGAGCACCAATGATCGGTTTAGAATGATCATTTTAACTGGCGAATCAACTTGACATGTCTGCACTAAATCTTCCATAACTTTTGATTTATATCTTAGAATGACATGAATCCTATTCAGACATTAAGCTATTTCAGTTTTCTATACTGTGACAGAAATTGAGAGAGAACTAGATACGACAAAACGTCTAAGTAATCCAATCTATCCCAAACTGCATGATACCATGCATTATGCTTCATTTATAAGCTTTTACTCAATGAGCACCAATGATCAGTTTAGAATAATCATATTAACTGGCCAATCAACTTGACATGTACACACTAAATCGTCCGTAACTTTTGATTTAGAGCTCATAATGACACGAATCCAATCCCCACATTAAGCTATCTCAATTTTTTAAATTTTGACAAAAATTTAGACAAAAGCTGAAACGATAAAGCGTCCAAGTAATCCAATCTATCCAAACTGCTTGATGTCATGCATTATGCTTCATTTATAAGCCTTTACTTAATGGCACCAATGATCAATTTAGAATGATCACTTTATTTGCCATACTCTATGCTTCATTTATAAGTCTTTACTTAATGAGTACCAATGATCTGTTTAGAATAATCACTTTAAATGGCTACTAAACTTGACATGTGCACACTAAATCGTCCGTAACTTTTGATTTAGAGCTCAGAATGACACGTATCCATAGCCCACGTTAAGCAAGCTCAATTTTCTATATTTTGACAAAACTTTAGACAAAAATAGTGACGACAAAGTGTCCAAGTAATCCCATATAACCTAAACTGCGTGATACCAAGCATTATGCTTCACTTCTAAGCCTTTACCCAATGAGCACCAATGATCATTTTAGAATAATCACTTTAACTGGCCGATCAACTTGACATGTCCGCATTAAATCGTCCATAGGTTTTGATTTAGAGCTCAGAATGACACGAATCCGATGCCCATGTTAAGCTAGCTTAATTTTCTATATTGTGAATAAATTTGAGACGGAAATAGATACGACATAGCGTCCAAGTGATTTAGTCCATCCCATACTGCGTGATACCGCGCATTATTCTTCTTTTATAAGCTTTAACTCAACAAGCACCAATGATCAGATTAGAATGATCATTTTAACGGGCCGATATACTTGATTTGTCTTTACTAAATTGTCCATAACTTTTGATTGATAGCTTAAAATGACACGAATCCAACGCCAACATTAAGCTAGTTCAGTTTTCAATATTGTGCAAAAATTTGAAACAGAACTAGATACGACAAATCGGCTAAGTAATCCAATATAACCCAAACTGCGTTATGCCATGCATTATGCCATGCATTATGCTTCAGTTATAAGCCTTTACTCAATGAGCACCAATGATCTGTTTAGAATGATCACTTTAACTTGCTGATCAACTTGACATGTCCGCACTAAATCGTCCGTAATTTTTTATTTAGAGCTCATAATGACACGAATCCAATGCCCACATTAATCTAGCTCTATTTTCTATATTGTGACAAAATCTGAGACAGAAATACATACGACAAAGTGTCCAAGTAATCCAATCTATCCAAACTACTTGCTGCCATGCTCTATGTTTCATTTATAAGACTTTACTTAATGAGCACCAATTATTTGTTTAGTATGATTACTTTAACTGACCACTCAACTTGGAATGTCCACACTAAATCGTCAGTAACTTTTGATTTAGAGCTCAGAATGACACGGATCCAATACCCCCGATAAGCTAGCTCAATTTTCTATATTGTAACAAAATTTGAGACATAAATAGATACGAAAAAACATCCAAGTAATACAATCTATCCATAACTGTGTGATGCCATGTATTATGCTTCATTTATAAGCCTTTACTCAATGATCACCAATGATCAATTTAGAATGATCACTTTAACTTGCCGATCAACTTGACATGACCGCACTAACTTGTCCGGAACTTTTTATTTAGAGTAAGAATGACACGAATCCGATGCCCACGTTAAGCCAGCTCAATTTTCAATATTGACATGTTTGCACTATATCGTCTATAACTTTTGATTTATAGCTCTAAATGACATGAATCCAATGCCCACATTAAGCTAGTTGAATTTTCTATATTGTGACATAATTTGAAACAAAACTAGATACGAAAAAACGTCCAAGTAATCCAATATAACCCAAACTGCATGATGGAATGCATTATACTTCATACATAAGCTTTTAACCAATGAGCACCAATAATCAGTTTAGAATAATCATTTTAACGGGCCGATATACTTGATATGTCTGCACTAAATCGTTCATAACTTTTGATTGGTAGTTCAGAATGACACGAATCCAACGCCCACATTAAGCTAGTTGAATTTTCTATATTGTAACAAAATTTGAAATAGAAGTAGATACGACAAATCGTCTAAGTAATCCAATATAACCCAAACTTCGTGATGCCATGCATTATGCTTCAGTTATAAGCCTTTACTCAATGAGAATCAATGATCAGTTTAGAATGATCACTTTAACTTGCTGATCAACTTGACATGTCGGCACTAAATCGTCCATAATTTTTGATTTAGAACTCATAATGACACGAATCCAATGCCCACGTTATTCTACCTCCATTTTCTATATTGTGAAAAAATTTGAGACAGAAATAGATATGACAAAGCATCCAAGTAATCCAATCTATCCAAACTACTTGCTGCCATGCTCTATGCTTCATTTATAAGCATTACTTAATGAGCACTAATTATATGTTTAGTATGATCACTTTAACTGGCCACTCAACTTGAAATGTGCAAACTAAATCGTTTGTAACTTTTGATTTAGAGCTCAGAATGACACGAATCCAATGCCCACGTTAAGCTAGCTCAATTTTCTATATTGTAACAAAATTTGACACAGAAATAGATACGAAGAAACGTCAATGTAATCTAAATTTGACATAATTGTGTGATGCCATGCATTTTGCTTCATTTATAAGCCTTTACTCAATGACCACCAATGATCACTTTAACTTGCCTATCAACTTGACATGTTAGCACTAAGTTGTGCGTAACTTTTAATTTAGAGCTCAGAATGACACGAATCCGATGCCAACGTTAAGCTAGCTCAATTTTCTATATTGTGACTAAATTTGAAGCAGAAATAGATATGACATAGCATCTAAGAAATCCAGTCCATCCTACACTGTGTGATGCCACACATTATTCTTCATTTTTAAGCTTTTACTCAACGAGCCCCAATGATAAGTTTAGAATGATCATTATAACTGGCCGATCAACTTGACATGTCTGCACTAAATCGTCCATAACTTTTGATTAAAAGCTTAGAGTGACATGAATCCAATGCCCATATTAAGCTAGTTGAATTTTCTATATTGTGATAAAATTTGAAACAGAACTAGATATGATAAAGCGTCCAAGTAATCCAATATAACCCAAACTGCTTGATGCCATGCATTATGCTTCATTTATAAGCCTTTAGTCAGTGAGCACCAATGATCACTTTAAAATGATCACATTAACTAGCAGATCAAATTGACATGTACCCACTAAATTTTCCGTAATTTTTGATTTAGAGCTCAGAATGCCACGAACCCAATGCCCACGATAAGCTAGCTCAATTTTCTATATTGTGACAAAATTTGAGACAAAAATAGAGACGAAAAGTGTCTAAGTAATCCAATCTATCCAAACTACAATGTGCCATCATTTATGCTTCATTTATAAACTTTACTCAATGAGCACCAATGATCAATTTAGAATGATCATTTTAACTATCCGATCAACTCGACATGTCTGCACTATATCGTCTATAAATTTGATTTAGAGCTCTAAATGACATGAATCCAATGCCCACATAAAGCTAGTTCAATAATCTATATTGTGACAAAAGTTGAAACATAACTAGATACAAAAAGCGTCCAAGTAATCCAATAAAACCCAAACAACGTGATGGAATGCATTATATTTCATTTATAAGCTTTTACTCAATGAGCACCATTGATCAGTATAAAATGATCTCTTTATCTGGCCAATCAACTTTACATGTCTACACTAAATCGTCCGTAATTTTTTTATTTAGTGCTCAGAATGACACGAATCCAATGCCCACGTTAAGCTAGCTCAATTTTCTATATTTCAACAAAATTTGAAATAGAAATAGACACGACTAAGCGTTCAAGTAATCCAATTCATCCCAAACTGTGTGATGCCATGCATTATTTTCATTTATAAGCTTTTACTCAATGACCACCAATGATCAGTTAGAATGATCATTTTAACTGGCCGATCAACTTGACATGTCTGCACTATATCGTCCATAGCTTTTGATTTAAAGCTCAGAATGACACGTATCAATTGCCCACATTAAGCTAGCTCAATTTTCTATATTGTAACAAAATTGGAGACATAAATAGATAGGACAAAACGTCCAAGTAATCCAATCTATCCCAAACTGTGTGATGGCATGCATTATGCTCCATATATAAGCGTTTACACAACGAGCACCAATGATCAGTTTGGAATGATCACTTTAACTAGCTGATCAACTTAACATGACCCAACTAAATCGTCCGTAATTTTTGATTTAGAGCTTGGAAACACATGAATCTAATGCCCACGTTAAGCTAGCTCAATTTTCTATAGTGTAACAAAATTTGAGACATAAATAGATATGACAAAGTCTCGAAGTAATCAAGTCCATCCCCAATGGCGTGATGCCATGCGTTATTCATCATTTATAAGCTTATACTCAATGAGCACCAACGATCAGTTTAAAATGATCACTTTAACTGTCCGATCAACTTGGCATGTCTGCACTATATCGTCCATAACTTTTGATTTATAGCTCAGAATGACACGTATCAATTGCTCACATTAAGCTAACTCAATTTTCTATATTATGACAAAATTTGAGACGAAAATAGAGACGAAAAAGCGTCTCAGTAATCCAATCTATCCAAACTACAATGTGCCATGATTTATGCTTCGTTTATAAACTTTTTTCAATGAGCACCAATGATCAATTTAGAATGATCACTTTAACTAGCCGATCAACTCGACATGTCTGCACTATATCGTCTATAAATTTGATTTAGAGCTCTAAATGACATGAATCCAATGCCCACATAAAGCTAGTTTAATTTTCTATATTGTGACAAAAGTTGAAACATAACTAGATCCAAAAAGCGTCCAAGTAATCCAATATAACCCAAACAACGTGATGGAATGCATTATATTTCATTTATAAGCTTTTACTCAATGAGCACCATTGATCAGTATAGAATGATCTCTTTATCTGGCCAATCAACTTTACATGTCTGCACTAAATCGTACGTAATTTTTTATTTAGTGCACAGAATGACACGAATCCAATGCCCACATTAAGCTAGCTCAATTTTCTATATTGCAACAAAATTTGAAATAGAAATAGAGACGACAAAGCGTTCAGGTAATCCAATTCATCCCAAACTGTGTGATGCCATGCATTATTTTTCATTTATAAGCTTTTACTCAATGGACCACCAATGATCAGTTAGAATGATCATTTTAACTGGCCGATCAACTTGACATGTCTGCACTATATCGTCCATAACTTTTGATTTAAAGCTCAAAATGACACGTTTCAATTGCCCACATTAAGCTAGCTCAATTTTCTGTATTGTAACAAAATTTGAGACATAAATAGATAGGACAAAACATCCAAGTAATCCAATCTATTCCAAACTGTGTGATGGCATGCATTATGCTCCATATATAAGCATTTACACAATGAGCACCAATGATCAGTTTGGAATGATCACTTTAACTAGCTGATCAACTTAACATGACCCAACTAAATCGTCCGTAATTTTTGATTTAGAGCTGATCAACTTGGCATGTCTGCACTATATCGTCCATAACTTTTGATTTATAGCTCAGAATGACACGTATCAATTGCTCACATTAAGCTAACTCAATTTTCTATATTGTGAAAAAACTTGAGATAGAAATAGATACAACAAAGCGTTCAAGTAATCCAATCCATCCCTAAATGCATTATTTTTCATTTATAAGCTCTTACTCAATGAGCACTAATGATAAGTTTAGAATGATCATTTTAATTGGCTGATCAACTTCTCATGCCTGCACTAAATCGTCCATAACTTTTGATTTATAGCTTAGAATCACACGAATCAATTGCCCACATTAAGCTAGTTCAATTTTTTATATTGTGAAAAAATTGAGACCGAACTAGATACGACAAAGCGTGCAAATAATACAATATATCCCAAACTGTGTGATGTCATGCATTATGCTCCATTTATAAGCCTTTACACAATGAGCACCAATGATAAGTTTAGAATGATCACTTAAACTGGCCGATCATCTTGACATGTCCCCACTAAATCATCTGTCATTTTTTATTTTAAGCTCCGAATGACACGAATCGAATGCCCAAGATATGCTACCTCGACTTTATAAGTTTTAGACAAAATTAAGCAAAAATAAAGATGACAAATCTATCCAAACTACTTGATGTCACTCTTTATGCTTCATTTATAAGCTTTTACTCAATGAGACCGAACTAGATACGACAAAGCGTGCAAGTAATCCAATATCCCAAACTGTGTGATGCCATGCATTATGCTCCATTTATTAGCCTTTACACAATGAGCACCAATGATCTGTTTTGTATGATCACTTTAATTGGCCACTCAACTTGACATGTCCACACTAAATCGTCCGTAACTTAAGATTTAGAGCTCAAAATGAGATTAATCCGATGCCCACGTTAAGTTAGCTCAATTTTCTATATTGTAACAAAATTTGAGACAGAAATAGATACGACAAAGCGTACAAGTAATCTGATCTATCCAAATATGTATGATGCCATGCATTATACTTCATTTATCAATGAGAACCGATGATCAGTTTAGAATAATAACTTTAACTGGCCAATCAACTTGACATGTCCGCACTAAATTGTCCTTAAATTTTGATTTAATGCTTAGAATGACCCGAATCCAATGCCCATGTTTAACTAGCTCAATTTTCTATATTGTGACCAAATTTGAGACTGAAATAGATACGACAAAGCATCCAACTAATCCAATTCATCCCAAACTACGTGATGCCATGCATTATTTTTCATTTATAAGATTTTACTCAATAGCACCAATGATCAGTTTAGAATGATCATTTTAACTGGCCGGTCAAGTTTTCATGTCTACACTTAATCATCCATAACTTTTGATTTATAGCTTAAAATGAAACGAATCCAATGCCCGCATTAAGCTAGTTCAATTTTCTATATTGAGACAAAATTTGAAACAATTCTAGATATGACAAAGCATCCAATCTATTACAAACTGCGTGATGCCATGCATTATGCTTCATTTACAAGCCTTTAGTCAATGAGCACCCATGATCAGTTTAGAATTATCATTTTAGCTCGCCGATCAATTTGACATGTCCGCACTAAACGTCCGTAACTTTTGATTTACAGCTCCAAAACACACAAATCCAATGCCCATGTTAAGCTACTGAAATTTTCTATAGTGTAAAAAAATTTGAGACATAAATATATATAAGAAAAAGCGTGCAAGTAATCCTGTCCATCCCCAACTCCGTGATGCCATGCATTATTCTTCATTTATAAGCTTTTACTCAATGAGCACCAACGATCAGTTTAGAATGATCATTTTAACTGGCCGATCAACTTAACATATCTGCACTATATCGTCCATGACTTTTCATTTATAGCTCAGAATGACACGTATCAATTGCCCACATTAAGCTAGATTAATTTTCTATATTGTGACAAAATTTGAGACAGAAATAGAGATGACAAAGCGTTCAAGTAATCTAATCTATCCAAATTAGTTGCTGCAATGCTTTATGTTTCATTTATAAGTATTTACTCACTGAGCACCAATGTCAATTTAGAATGATCATTTTAACTTGCCGATCAACTTCAAATGTCTGCACTATATCCTCCATAACTTTTGATTTATAGCTCAGAATGACACAAATGTAATGCCCATATTAAGCTAGTTCAATTTTCTATATTGTGAAAAAATTTGAAACAGAACTAGAATTGAAAAAGTGTCCAAGTAATCTAATATAACCCAAACTGTGTGATGTCATGCATTATACTTCATTTATAACCCTTTACTCAATGAGCACCAATGATCATTTTAAAATGATCCATAACTTTTGATTTTTAGCTTAGAATGATACGAATCCAATGGCAACATTAAGCTAGCTCAATTTTCTATATTGTGAAAAAATTTGGAACAAAACTAGATACGACAAAGCATCCTAGTAATCCAATATAACCCACACTGCGTGATGCCATGCATTATGTTTCATTTATAAGCCTTTACTCAATGAGCACCAATGATCAGTTTAGAATGATCACATTAACTGGCCGATCAACTTGAAATTTCCGCACTAAACTCGCCGATGAACTTGAAATTTCCACACTAAACCGGCTGATCAACTTGAATTTCTGCACTAAATCGTCCATAATTTTTTATTTAGAGCTCAAAATGACACGAATCCAATGACTACGTCAAGCTAGCTCAATTTTCGATATTGTTACAAAGTTTGAGACAAAATGAGAGAAGACAAAGCATCCAAGTAATCCAATCTATCCAAACTACTTGCTGCCATGCTTTATGCTTCATTTATAAGTTTTTACTCAATCAGCACCAATGATCAGTTTAGAATGATCATTTTAATTGGCCGATCAACTAACAATATAGTGTGTAACTTTTGATTTCGGGCTCCAAAACACACGAATCTAATACCCATGTTAAGCTAGCTAAATTTTCTATATTGTAACAAAATTTGAGAAAGAAATAGATACGAAAAAGCGTCAGTGTAATAAAATATATCCATAACTGTGTGATGCGATGCATTATGATTCATTTATAAGCCTTTACACAATGCGCACCAATGATCAGTTTAGAATGATCACTTTAACTGGCCAATCAACTTGACATGTACGCACTAAATCGTCCGTAATTTTTGATTTAGAGCTCAGAATGACGTGAATCCAATGCCCACATTAAGCTAGCTCAATTTTCTATATTGTGACAAAATTTAAGACAGAAATCGATACGACATAGCATCGAGGTAATCAAGTCCTTCCCCAACTACTTGATGCCATGCATTATTCTTCATTTATAAGCTTTTACTCAATGAGCACCAACGAACACTTTACAATGATCATTTTATATGGCGATTAACTTGACATGTATGCACTATATCGTCCATAACTTTTAATTTATAGCTCAGAATGACATGTATCAATTGCCCACAATAAGCTAGCTCAATTTTCTATATTGTGACAAAATTTGAGACAGAAATAGATATGACAAAGTGTCCGATTAATCCAATCCATCCCAAAATGCGTGATGCTATGCATTATTTTCATTTATAAGCTTTTACTCAATGAGCACCTGTGATTAGTTTAGAATGATCATTTTAACTGGCCGATGAACTTGTCATGTCTGCACTAAATCATCCATAACTTTTGATTAACAGCTCAGAATAACAAGAATCAATTGCCCACATTAAGCTAGTTCAATTTTCTATATTGTGACAAACTTTGAGACAGAATATGATATGACAAAGCATCCAAGTAATCCAATCTATCCCACATTGTGTGATGCCATGCATTGTGCTCCATTTATTAGCCTTTACACAATGAGCACCAATGATTAGTTTAGAATGATCACTTTAACTGGTCGATCAACCTTATATGTACACATTAAATTGTCCGTAAATTTTGATTTCAAGCTTAGAAACACACGAATCAAATGCCCATGTTAAACTAGCTCTATTTTCTATATTGTAAAAAAATTTTGAGACATAAATAGATGCGACAAAGTGTCCAAGTAATACAATCTATCCAAAACTGTGTGATGCCAAGCATTATGCTTCATTTATAAGCCTTTGATCAACAAGCACCAATGATCAGTTTAGAATGTTCATTTTAACTGGCCGATCAACTTGACATGTCCGCACTCAATCATCCGTAACTTTTGATTTATGGCTAACAATGACATGAATCCATTGCCCACGATAAGCTAGCTCAATTTTCTATTTTGTAACAAAATTTGAGGTAAAAATAGATATGACAATGCGTCCAAGTATCCAATCTATCCAAAACTGTGTGATGCCATGCATTATGCTTCATTTATAAGCCTTTACTCAATGAGCACCAATGTTAGTTTATAATTATCATATTAACTGGCAGATAACCTTGACATGTCCGCACTAAATCGTTCATAAATTTTGATTTAGGGCTCTGTATGACACAAATCCAATGCTCATGTTAAAGTAGCTAAGTTTTCTATATTTTTGACAAAATTTGAAACAAAAATACATGTGAAAAATCCTCCAAGTAATCCAATCTATCCAAAACTGTGTGATGCCATGATTTATGCTTCATTTATAAGCTTTTACTTAATGAGCACCAATGATCAGTTAAGAATTATCACTTTCACATTTCCGCACTAAATCGTCCGTATCTTTCGATTTAGAGCTCAGAAACACACGAATCCAAAACCCACATTAAGCTAGCTTAATTTTCTATATAGTAATAAATTTTGAGACGGAAATAGATATGAGAAAGCATCCAAGTAATCCAATATATCCAAAACTTTGTGATGCCGTAGATTATGCTTCAATTATAAGCCTTTACTCAATGAGCACCACTGATCAGTTTAGAATGATCACTTTAACTGGCCGATCAACTTGACATATCTGCAATAAATTATCCTTAACCTTTGGTCTAGAGCTCAGAATGATACGAATCCAATGCCCACGTTAAGCTAGCTCAAGTTTCTATTTTGTAACAAAATTTTGAGACAAAAATAGATATGACAAATCTTCAAAGTAATCCAATCTGTTGAAAACTGTGTGATCCCATGCACTATGCTTTATTTATATGCCTTTACTCAAGGGGCACCAATGATCAGTTTAGAATAATCATATTAACTGGTGGATCAACTTGACATGTATGCTGTAAATGGTCCGGAACTTTTGGTTTTTAGCTCATAAAAATATAATCCAATGCCCACGTTAAGCTAGATACATTTTCTATATTTTGACAAAAAATTTTTAAAAAAAGTAGAGACGACAAAGCCTCCAAGTAATCCAATCTATCCCATACTTCGTGATGCCATTCTTTAGGCTTCATTTATAAGCCTTAACTTAATGAGAACCAATGAACAATTTAGATGATCACTTTAACTGGCCGATCAACTTTACACGTCTGGACTAAAGAATGCCTTGCCTAACTGGTCAGTATACCGGAGCAGCCTTGCCTAACCGGTCAGCATACCGGATGAGTCCAGAGGAGTGAAAGGAAGTTGAGAGGCAAGTTAAGGAGCTCCTGGAGAAAGGCTATGTACGAGAGAGCCTAATCCCATGTGCCGCGCCAGTATTATTGGTCCTAAAAGAAGGATGGGACTTGGCACATGTGCGTAGACTGCCAGGCCATCAACAACATCATGGTCAAGTACCAGCACTCCATACCCTGGTTGGATGATATGCTGGATGAACTGAGTGGAGCCACGGTTATGAGGACACCAGATCGTGTGGCCGGCCAGAAGATCAAAATGGCCAACCAGAAGACCTGCCCGAGACAGCTGGGCCATTTGGCGAGTCTGCGGAGCCAAGCGGTACCGCCAGCCCAATGATCAGCCAGGCCGGGCCAACCAACTTTGCCGGTGAAGAGGCCCAAACCTCCGGCCCAATTGCGGCAACGTGACTAACACCGCCGGCCAAGCTGGTGATGCCGCTGGTCCACCAATCACTCTGGCCGGCCCTGATTACAACACGGCCAGCTCAACACACGGCCCAGCCAGCTCAAGCGATCGCACGGCCAATTCAAGCTCTAAACAAGGAGACTCTGACGTTTTGAAAGGCATGGCCGATCCACTTGACATGTCCACACTAGATCGTCGGTAACTTTTGATTTAGAGCTCAGAATGACACAAATCCAATGCCTACATTAAGCTAACTCAATTTTTTATATTTTTAAAACATTTGCGACAGAAATAGAGACGAGAAAGCATCCAAGTAATCCAATCTATCCCAAACTGCGTCATGCCATGTTTTATGCTTCATTTATAAGCCTTTACTTAATGAGCACCAATGATCACTTTAGAATGATCTTCTTAACAGACCGATCAACTTGACGTGTCCGCACTAAATCGTCCTTAACTTTTTATTTAGAGCTCAAAATTACACAAATCCAATGCCCACGTTAAGCTAGCTTAATTTTCAGTATTGTAACAAATTTTGAGACAGAAATAGATACGACAGAGCGTCAAAGTAATCCAATCTATCAAAAATTGTGTGTTTCCATGCATTCTTCATTTTTAAGCCTTTACTCAATGAGAACCAATCTGTCCAAAACTGTGTGATGCCATGCATTATGATTCATTTATAAGCTTTTACTCAATGAGCACCAATGATCAGTTTAGAGTGATTACTTTAACAGGCCGATCAACTTGACATGTCCGCACTAAATCGTCCGTAACTTTTGATTTAGAGCTCAAAATGACACGAATCCAATGCCCATGTTAAGCTATGTCAATTCTCTATGCTTTGACAAAATTTGATTCAAATATAGAGATGACAAAGCGTACAAGTAATCCAATCTATCCCAAATTGTGTGATGCCATGCTTTATACTTCATTTATAAGCCTTTACTTAATGAACACCAATGATCAGTTTAGAATAATCACTCTAACAGGCCGATAAACTTGACACGACCATATAAAATTTTCCATAACTTTTGATTTAGAGCTCAGAATGACATGAATCCAATGCCCAAGTTAAGCTAGCTCAATTCTCTTTATTTTGAAAAAATTTGAGATAGAAATATAGACGACAAAGCATCCAAGTAATCCAAATTATACCGAACTGCGTGATGCCTTGCTTTACGCTTCATTTATAAGCCTTTACTTTTTGAACCCAATGATCAGTTTAGAATGATCACTTTAACTGGTCTTTCAACTTGACACGTACGCACTAAATTGTCCATAACTTTTGATTTAGATCTCAGATACACACGAATCAAATGCCCACGTTAAACTAGCTCAATTTTCTATATTGTAACAAAATTTGAAACAAAAATAGATATGACAAAGCGTCCAAGTAATCCAATCTATCCAAAATTTTGTGATTCCATGCATTATGCTTCATTTATAAGCCTTTAATCAATGAGCACTACTGATTAGTTTAGAATGATCACTTTAACTGGCCGATCAACTAGACATGTTCACACTAAATCATCCATAACTTTTGATTTAAAGCTTAGAATGACACGAATCCAATGCCCACGTTAACCTAGCTCAATTTTCTATATTTTGACTTAATTTGAGACAGAAATAGGGACGAAAAAGTGTCCAACTAATCCAATCAATCCAAACAACTTGATGCCATGCATTATACTTAATTTATAAGCGTTTATTTAATGAGCACCAATGATTAGTTTAAAATGATCACTTTAATGGGCCGATCAACTTGACATGTTTGCACTAAATCATCCATAACTTTTGATTTAAATCTCCAAAACGCACGAATCAAATGCTCACGTTAATCTAGCTCAATTTTCTATATTGTAACAAAAATTGAGACGAAATAGATATGAGAAAGCGTCCAAGTAATCACTTTAACTAGCAGATCAACTTGATATGTCCGCAAGAAATTGTTTGTAAATTTTAATTTAGAGCTCGGAATGACACGAATCTAATGCCCACAATAATCTAGCTCAATTTTCAATATTGCGACAAAGTTTAAAACAGAGATAGATACGACAAAGCGTCCAAGTAATCCAATCCATCTCAAACACCATGATGCCATTCTCTAGGCTTCATTTATGACTCTTTACTTAATGAGCGTCAATGATCACTTTTGAATGATCACTTTAACAGGCTGACCAACTTGACATGTCCGCTGTAAATCGTCGTAACTTTTGATTTTGAGCTCGGAATGACCGGAATCTAGTGCCCACGTTAAGCTAGCTCAATTTCTGTATTGTGAAAAAGTTTGAGAGGGAAATAGATACGACAAAACGTGCAATTAATCCAATCCATCCCAAACTGCGTGATGCCATTCTTTAGGCTTCATTTATTAGCCTTTACTTAATGAGCATCAATGATCAGTTTTGAATGATCACTTTATCTGGCCAATCAACTTGACATGTTTGCACTAAATCATCCGTAACTTTTGACTGAGAGCTCAGAATGACACGAATCCAATGTCAATGTTAAGCTAGCTCAATTCTCTATTTCTTAACAAAATTTGAGATAGAAATAGAGATGACAAAGCGTCCAAATAATCCAATATATCCCAAACTATGTGATGCCATTCTTTATGCTTCATTTATATGCCTTTTACTTAATGAGCACAAATGATCAATGTAGAATGATCACTTTAAATGGCCGATCAACTTGACATGTACGTACTAAATCATACGTAACAATTTATTTAGAGCTCAAAAACACACGAATTAAATCCCCACATTAATATAGCTCAATTTTCTATATTGTAACAAAATTTGAAACAGAATTAGAGACGACAAAGCGTCCAAGTAATCTAATGTATCCCAAAATTCGTGATGTCATGCTTTATGCTTCATTTATTAGCCTTGACTTAATGAGCAACATTGATTAGTTTCGAATGATAACTTTAACTGGTCGATGAACTCTACATGTACGCACTAAATCGTCCGTAACTTTTGATTTAGAGCTTAGAAACACATGAATCCAGTGCCCACATTAAGCTAGCTCAATTTTCTATATTGTAACAAAAATTTGAGACATAAATAGATACGGCAAAGTAACCAAGTAATCCAATCAATCCAAAACTGTGTGATGCCATGCATTATGCTTCATTTATAAGCCTTTACTTAATGAGCACTAATGATCAATTTAGAATGATCACTTTATCTCGCTGATCAACTTGACATGTCAACACTAAATCATCCATAACTTTTGATTTAGAGCTCAGAATGACACGAACCCTGTGCCCACGTTAACTTAGCTTAATTTTTTATATTTTAACTTAATTTCAGACAGAAAAAGAGATGACAAAGCGTCCAAGTAATATCTAAACTGCTTGATGTCATGCATAATGCTTTATTTATAAGCCTTTATTTAATAAGCACCAATGATCACTTGATAATGATAACTTTAACTGGGCGATCAACGTGGCATGTATGCACTAAATCGTCCGTAATTTTTGATTTAGAACTCAGAAACACAAGAATCAGATGCTTACGTTAAGCTAGCTAAATTTTTTTCTATATTGTAACAAAATTTGAGATGAAATAGATTCGACAAACCGTTCAATTAATCCAATCTATCCAAAACTGTGTGACCATGCATTATGCTTCATTAATAAGCCTTTTCTCAATGAGTACCAATGATCAGTTTAGAATGATCACTTTAACTGGCTGATCAACTTGACATGTCCGCACTAAAGCATCCATAACTTTTTTTTAGAGCTCCGAATGACACGAATCCAATGCCCACGTTAAGCTAGCTCAATTCTCTATTTTTTGACAAAATGTGACACAGAAATAGGGATGACAAAGCGTCCAAGTAATCAAATCTATCCCAAACTGGTTGATGCCATACATTATGGTTCATTTATAAGCATCTATTTAATGAGCACCAATGATCACTTTAGAATCATCACTTTAACAAGTTGATCAACTTGACATGTCCACACTAAATCGTCTGTAACTTTTGATTTAGTGCTCAGAATGACACGAATACAGTGCCCACATTAAGCTAGCTCAATTTTCTTTATCGTGACAAAATTTGAGACCAAAATAGAAACGACAAAGCGTCCAAGTAATCCAATCCATCCCTACCTGCGTGATGCCATTCTTTAGGCTTCATTTATAAGCCTTTACTTAATGTGCACCAATGACCAGTTTTGAAAGATCACTTTAACAAGCCGATCAACTTGACATCTCCGCACTAAATCGTCCGTAACTTTTGATTTAGAGCTCAAAAATGACACGAATCCAGTGCCCACGTTAAGCTAGGTAAATTCTCTATTCTTTGACAAAATTTGATTCAAATATAGAGACGGCAAACCGTACAAGTAATCCAATATATCCCAAATTGTGTGATGCCATGCTTTATACTTCATTTATAAGCCTTTACTTAATGAGCACCAATGATCAGTTTAGAATAATCATTCTAACAGGCCGATAAACTTGACATGACCATATAAAATTTTCCATAACGTTTGATTTACAGCTCAGAATGACATGAATCCAATGCCCAAGTTAAGCTAGCTCAATTCTCTATATTTTGAAAAAAATTTGAGATAGAAATATAGACGACAAAGCATCCAAGTAATCCAAATTATACCGAACTGCGTGATGCCTTGCTTTACGCTTCATTTATAAGCCTTTACTTTTTGAACCCAATGATCAGTTTAGAATGATCACTTTAACTGGCCGTTCAACTTGACACGTACGCACTAAATCGTCCGTAACTTTTGATTTAGATCTCATATACACACGATTCAAATGCCCACGTTAAACTAGCTCAATTTTCTATATTGTAACAAAATTTGAAACAAAATAGATACAACAAAGCGTCCAAGTAATCCAATCTATCCAAAATTGTGTGATTCCATGCATTATGCTTCATTTATAAGCCTTTACTCAATGAGCACTAATGATTAGTTTAGAATGATCACTTTAACTGGCCGATCAACTAGACATGTCCACACTAAATCATCCAAAACTTTTGATTTAGAGCTTAGAATGACATGAATCCAATGCCCACGTTAACCTAGCTCAATTTTCTATATTTTGACTTAATTTGAGACAGAAATAGAGACGAAAAAGTGTCCAACTAATCCAATCAATCCAAACATCTTGATGCCATGCATTATACTTAATTTATAAGCGTTTATTTAATGAGCACCAATGATTAGTTTAAAATGGTCACTTTAACTGGCCGATCAACTTGACATGTTTGCACTAAATCGTCCGTAACTTTTGATTTAAAGCTCCGAAACACACGAATCAAATGCTCACGTTAATCTAGCTCAATTTTCTATATTATAATAGAAATTGAGATGAAATAGATATGCGAAAGCGTCCAAGTAATCACTTTAACTGGCGATCAACTTGATATGTCCGCACTTAATCGTTTGTAAATTTGGATTTAGAGCTCGGAATGACATGAATCTAGTGCCCACATTAAGCTAGCTCAATTTTCAATATTGTGACAAAGTTTAAAACAGAGATAGATACTACAAAGCGTCCAAGTAATCCAATCCATCTCCAACTCCATGATGCCATTCTCTAGGCTTCATTTATGACTCTTTACTTATCGAGCGTCAATGATCACTTTTGAATGATCACTTTAACAGGCTGATCAACTTGACATGTCCGAGGTAAAAC
The DNA here is from genome assembly GCA_018901935.1 of Pugionium cornutum. Taxonomy (NCBI): domain Eukaryota; kingdom Viridiplantae; phylum Streptophyta; class Magnoliopsida; order Brassicales; family Brassicaceae; genus Pugionium; species Pugionium cornutum. The sequence continues at coordinate 15,409 of JAENJI010001281.1, read as the reverse complement.
ATCGTAACTTTTGATTTAGAGCTCGGAATGACCGGAATCTAGTGCCCACGTTAAGCTAGCTCAATTTCTATATTGTGAAAAAGTTTGAGAAGGAAATAGATACGACAAAGCATGCAATTAATCCAATCCATCCCAAACTGCGTGATGCCATTCTTTAGGCTTCATTTATTAGCCTTTACTTAATGAGCATCAATGATCAGTTTTGAATGATCACTTTATCTGGCCAATCAACTTGACATGTCTGCACTAAATCATCCGTAACTTTTGATTTAGAGCTCAGAATGACACAAATCCAATGTCAATGTTAAGCTAGCTCAATTCTCTATTTCTTAACAAAATTTGAGATAGAAATAGAGATGACAAAGCATCCAAGTAATCCAATCTATCCCAAACTACGTGATGCCATGCTTTATGCTTCATTTATAAGCCTTTTACTTAATGAGCACCAATGATCAATTTAGAATGATCACTTTAACTGGCCGATCAACTTGACATGTACGTACTAAATCATACGTAACGTTTGATTTAGAGCTCAAAAACACACGAATCAAATCCCCACATTAATATAGCTCAATTTGTTATATTGTAACAAAATTTGAAACAGAATTAGAGACGACAAAGCGTCCAAGTAATCTAATCTATCCCAAAATGCGTGATGTCAGGCTTTATGCTTCATTTATAAGCCTTGACTTAATGAGCAACATTGATTAGTTTAGAATGATAACTTTAACTGATCGATGAACTCTACATGTACGCACTAAATCGTCCGTAACTTTTTATTTAGAGCTTAGAAACACATGAATCCAGTGCCCACATTAAGCTAGCTCAATTTTCTATATTTTAACAAAAATTTGAGACAGAAATAGATACGGCAAAGTGTCCAAGTAATCCAATCAATCCAAAACTGTGTGATGCCATGCATTATGCTTCATTTATAAGCCTTTACTCAATGAGCACTAATGATCAATTTAGAATGATCACTTTATCTCGCTGATCAACTTGACATGTCAACACTAAATCATCCATAACTTTTGATTTAGAGCTCAGAATGACACGAATCCAATGCCCACGCTAAGTTAGCTTAATTTTCTATATTTTAACTTAATTTGAGACAGAAATAGAGATGACAAAGCATCCAAGTAATATCTAAACTGCTTGATGTCATGCATAATGCTTTATTTATAAGCCTTTATTTAATGAGCACCAATGATCACTTTATAATGATAACTTTAACTGGGCGATCAACGTGGCTTGTATGCACTAAATCGTCCGTAATTTTTTATTTAGAACTCAGAAACACAAAATCAGATGCTTACGTTCAGCTAGCTAAATTTTTTTCTATATTGTAACAAAATTTGAGATGAAATAGATTCGACAAAGCGTTCAATTAATCCAATCTATCCAAAACTGTATGACCATGCATTATGCTTCATTAATAAGCCTTTTCTCAATGAGTACCAATGATGAGTTTAGAATGATCACTTTAACTGGCTGATCAACTTGACATGTCCGCACTAAAGCATCCATAACTTTTTATTTAGAGCTCCGAATGACAGGAATCCAATGCCCACGTTAAGCTAGCTCAATTCTCTATTTTTTGACAAAATGTGAGACAGAAATAGGGATGACAAAGCGTCCAAGTAATCAAATCTTTCCCAAACTTGTTGATGCCATACATTATGCTTCATTTATAAGCATTTATTTAATGAGCACCAATGATCTATTTAGAATCATCACTTTAACAAGTCAATCAACTTGACATGTCCGCACTAAATCGTCTGTAACTTTTGATTTAGTGCTCAGAATGACACGAATACAGTGCCCACGTTAAGCTAGCTCAATTTTCTTTATTGTGACAAAATTTGAGACCGAAATAGATACGACAAAGCGTCCAAGTAATCCAATCCATCCCTACCTGCGTGATGCCATTCTTTAGGCTTCATTTATAAGCCTTTACTTAATGTGCACCAATGACCAGTTTTGAAAGATCACTTTAACAAGCCGATCAACTTGACATCTCCGCACTAAATCGTCCGTAACTTTTGATTTAGAGCTCAAAAATGACACGAATCCAGTGCCCACGTTAAGCTAGGTAAATTCTCTATTCTTTGACAAAATTTGATTCAAATATAGAGACGGCAAACCGTACAAGTAATCCAATATATCCCAAATTGTGTGATGCCATGCTTTATACTTCATTTATAAGCCTTTACTTAATGAGCACCAATGATCAGTTTAGAATAATCATTCTAACAGGCCGATAAACTTGACATGACCATATAAAATTTTCCATAACGTTTGATTTAGAGCTCAGAATGACATGAATCCAATGCCCAAGTTAAGCTAGCTCAATTCTCTATATTTTGAAAAAAATTTGAGATAGAAATATAGACGACAAAGCATCCAAGTAATCCAAATTATACCGAACTGCGTGATGCCTTGCTTTACGCTTCATTTATAAGCCTTTACTTTTTGAACCCAATGATCAGTTTAGAATGATCACTTTAACTGGCCGTTCAACTTGACACGTACGCACTAAATCGTCCGTAACTTTTGATTTAGATCTCATATACACACGATTCAAATGCCCACGTTAAACTAGCTCAATTTTCTATATTGTAACAAAATTTGAAACAAAATAGATACAACAAAGCGTCCAAGTAATCCAATCTATCCAAAATTGTGTGATTCCATGCATTATGCTTCATTTATAAGCCTTTACTCAATGAGCACTAATGATTAGTTTAGAATGATCACTTTAACTGGCCGATCAACTAGACATGTCCACACTAAATCATCCAAAACTTTTGATTTAGAGCTTAGAATGACATGAATCCAATGCCCACGTTAACCTAGCTCCATTTTCTATATTTTGACTTAATTTGAGACAGAAATAGAGACGAAAAAGTGTCCAACTAATCCAATCAATCCAAACATCTTGATGCCATGCATTATACTTAATTTATAAGCGTTTATTTAATGAGCACCAATGATTAGTTTAAAATGGTCACTTTAACTGGCCGATCAACTTGACATGTTTGCACTAAATCGTCCGTAACTTTGGATTTAAAGCTCCGAAACACACGAATCAAATGCTCACGTTAATCTAGCTCAATTTTCTATATTATAACAAAAATTGAGACGAAATAGATATGAGAAAGCGTCCGCAGTAAAACAACGTAACTTTTGATTTAGAGCTCGGAATGACCGGAATCTAGTGCCCACGTTAAGCTAGCTCAATTTCTGTATTGTGAAAAAGTTTGAGAGGGAAATAGATACGACAAAGCATGCAATTAATCCAATCCATCCCAAACTGCGTGATGCCATTCTTTAGGATTCATTTATTAGCCTTTACTTAATGAGCAACAATGATCAGTTTTGAATGATCACTTTATTTGGCCAATCAACTTGACATGTCTGCACTAAATCTTCCGTAACTTTTGATTTAGAGCTCAGAATGACACGAATCCAATGTCAATGTTAAGCTAGCTCAATTCTCTATTTCTTAACAAAATTTGAGACAGAAATAGAGATGACAAAGCATCCAAGTAATCCAATCTATCCCAAACTACGTGATGCCATGCTTTATGCTTCATTTATAAGCCTTTTACTTAATGAGCACCAATGATCAATTTAGAATGATCACTTTAACTGGCCGATCAACTTGACATGTACGTACTAAATCATACGTAACTTTTGATTTAGAGCTGAAAAACACACGAATCAAATCCCCACATTAATATAGCTCAATTTTCTATATTGTAACAAAATTTGAAACAGAATTACAGACGACAAAGCGTCCAAGTAATCTAATCTATCCCAAAATGCGTGATGTGAGGCTTTATGCTTCATTTATAAGCCTTGACTTAATAAGCAACAATGATTAGTTTAGAATGATAACTTTAACTGGTCGATGAACTCTACATGTACGCACTAAATCGTCCGTAACTTTTGATTTAAAGCTTAGAAACACATGAATCCAGTGCCCACATTAAGCTAGCTCAATTTTCTATATTGTAACAAAAATTTGAGACAGAAATAGAGACGGTGAAATGTCCAAGTAATCCAATCAATCCAAAACTGTGTGATGCCATGCATTATGCTTCATTTATAAGTCTTTACTCAATGAGCACTAATGATCAATTTAGAATGATCACTTTATCTCGCTGATCAACTTGACATGTCAACACTAAATCATCCATAACTTTTGATTTAGAGCTCAGAATGACACGAATCTAATGTCCACGTTAAGTTAGCTTAATGTTCTATATTTTAACTTAATTTGAGAGAGAAATAGAGATGAAAAAGCGTCCAAATAATATCTAAACTGCTTGATGTCATGCATAATGCTTTATTTATAAGCCTTTATTTAATGAGCACCAATGATCACTTTATAATGATAACTTTAACTGGGAGATCAACGTGGCATGTATGCACTAAATCGTCCGTAATTTTTGATTTAGAACTCAGAAACACAAGAATCAGATGCTTACGTTAAGCTAGCTAAATTTTCTATATTATAACAAAATTTGAGATGAAATAGATTCGACAAAGCGTTCAGTTAATCCAATCTATCCAAAACTGTGTGACCATGCATTATGCTTCATTAATAAGCCTTTTCTCAATGAGTACCCCAATGATCAGTTTAGAATGATCACTTTAACTGGCTGATCAACTTGACATGTTCGCATTAAACCCTCCATAACTTTTTCTTTAGAGCTCCGAATGACACGAATCCAATGCCCACGTTAAGCTAGCTCAATTCTCTATTTTTTGACAAATTGTGAGACAGAAATAGGGATGACAAAGCGTCCAAGTAATTCAATCTATCCCAAACTGGTTGATGCCATTCATGATGCTTCATTTATAAGCATTTATTTTATGAGCACCAATGATCAGTTTAGAATCATCACTTTAACAAGTCGATCAACTTGACATGTCCGCACTAAATCATCTGTAACTTTTGATTTAGTGCTCATAATGACACGAATACAGTGTCCACATTAAGCTAGCTCAATTTTCTTTATTGTGACCAATTTTGAGACCGAAGTAGATACGAAAAAGTGTCCAAGTAATTCAGTCCATCCCTACCTGCGTGATGCCGTTCTTTAGGCTTCATTTATAAGCCTTAACTTAGTGTGCACCAATGATCAGTTTTGAAAGATCACTTTAGCAGGCCGATCAACTTGACATCTCCGCACTAAATCGTCCGTAACTTTTGATTTAGAGCTCAAAATGACGCGAATCCAATGCCCACGTTAAGCTATGTCAATTCTCTATTCTTTGACAAAATTTGATTGAAATATAGAGACGACAAAGCTTGCAAGTAATCCAATCTATCCCAAATTGTGTGATGCCATGCTTTATACTTCATTTATAAGCCTTTACTTAATGAGCACCAATTATCAGTTTAGAATAATCACTTTAACAGGCCGATAAACTTAACATGACCATATAAAATTTTCCATAACTTTTAATTTAGGGCTCAGAATGACGTGAATCCAATGCCCTAGTTAAGCTAGCTTAATTCTCTATATTTTGAAAAAATTTGAGATAGAAATATAGACGACAAAGCATCCAAGTAATCCAAATTATACCGAACTGCATGATGCCTTGCTTTACGCTTCATTTATAAGCCTTTGCTTTTTGAACCCAATGAACAGTTTAGATTGATCACTTTAACTGGCCGATCAACTTGACACGTACGCACTAAATCGTCCGTAACTTTTGATTTAGATCTCAGATACACACGAATCAAATGCCCACGTTAAACTAGCTCAATGTTCTATATTGTAACAAAATTTGAAACAAAAATAGATACGACAAAGCGTCCAAGTAGTCCAATCTATCCAAAATTGTGTGATTCCATGTATTATGCTTCATTTATAAGCCTTTAATAAATGAGCACTAATGATTAGTTTAGAATGATCACTTTAACTGGCCGATCAACTAGACATGTCCACACTAAATCGTCCATAACTTTTGATTTACAGCTTAGAATGACACGAATCCAATGCCCATGTTAACCTAGCTCAATTTTCTATATTTTGACTTAATTTGTGACAGAAATAGAGACGAAAAAGTGTCCAACTAACCCAATCAATCCAAACATCTCGATGCCATGCATTATACTTAATTTTAAAGCGTTTATTTAATGAGCACCAATGATTAGTTTAAAATGATCACTTTAACTGGCCGATCAACTTGACATGTTTGCACTAAATCGTCCGTCACTTTTGATTTAAAGCTCCGAAACACACTAATCAAATGCTCACGTTAATCTAGCTCAATTTTCTATATTGTAACAAAAATTGAGACGAAATAGATATGAGAAAGCGTCCAAGTAATCATTTTAACTGGCCGATCAACTTGATATGTCCGCACTAAATCGTTCATAAATTTTGATTTAGAGCTCGAATGACACGAATCTAGTGCCCACATTAAGCTAGTTCAATTTTCAATATTGTGACAAAGTTTAAAACAGAGATAGATACGACAAAGCGTCCAAGTAATCCAATCCATCCCAAACTCCATGATGCCATTCTTTAGGCTTCATTTATGACTCTTTACTTAATGAGCGTCAATGATCACTTTTGAATGATCACTTTAACAGGCTGACCAACTTGACATGTCCGCAGTAAATCATCATAACTTTAATTTAGAGCTCGGAATGACAGGAATCTAGTGCCCACGTTAAGCTAGCTCAATTTCTATATTGTGAAAAAGTTTGAGAGGGAAATAGATTCGACAAAGCGTGCAATTAATCCAATCCATCCCAAACTGCTTGATGCCATTCTTTAGGCTTCATTTATTAGCCTTTACTTAATGAGCATCAATGATCAGTTTTGAATGATCACTTTATCTGGCAAAACAACTTGACATGTCTGCACTAAATCATCCGTAACTTTTGATTTAGAGCTCAGAATGACACGAATCCAATGTCAATGTTAAGCTAGCTAAATTCTCTATTTCTTAACAAAATCTGAGATAGAAATAGAGATGACAAAGTGTCCAAGTAATCCAATCTATCCCAAACTACGTGATGCCATGCTTTATGCTTCATTTATAAGCCTTTTACTTAATGAGCACCAATGATCAATTTAGAATGATCAATTTAGAATGATCACTTTAACTGGCCGATCAACTTGACATGTACGTACTAAATCATACGTAAATTTTGATTTAGAGCTCCGAAACACACGAATCAAATCCCCACATTAATATAGCTCAATTTTCTATATTGTTACTAAATTTGAAACAGAATTAGAGACGACAAAGCATCCAAGTAATCCAATCTATCCCAAAATGTGTGATGTCATGCTTTATGCTTCATTTATAAGCCTTGACTTAATGAGCAACATTGATTAGTTTAGAATGATAACTTTAACTGGTCGATGAACTCAACATGTACTCACTAAATCGGCCGCAACTTTTGGTTTAGAGCTTAGAAACACATGAATCCAGTGCCCACGTTAAGCTTGCTCAATCTTCTATATTGTAACAAAAATTTAAGACAGAAATAGATACGGCAAAGTGTCCAAGTAATCCAATCAATCCAAAACTGTGTGATGCCATGCATTATGCTTCATTTATAAGCCTTTACTCAATGAGCACTAATGAACAATTTAGAATGATCACTTTATCTCGCTGATCAACTTGACATGTCCACACTAAATCATCGATAACTTTATTTAGAGCTTTGAATTACACGAATCCAATGCCCGCGTTAAGGTAGCTCAATTTTCTATATTTGAGACAAAAATAGAGACGGCCAAGCATCCAAGTAATTCAATGAGCATTATGCTTGAGTTTAGAATGATCAATTTAACTGGCCGATCAACTTGATATGTCTGCACAAATCGTCCGTAACCTTTGATTTAGAACTTAGAACGACACGAATCCAATGCCTACGTTAATCTAGCTCAGTTTTCCATATTTTGAAATAATTTGAGATAGAAATAGAGACGACAAAGCATCCAAGTAATCCAATCTATCCAAACTGTTTGATGCCATGCATTATGCTTCATTTACAACTCTTTATTTAATGAGCACCAATGATCAGTTTAGATTGATCACTTTAACTGGCCTGTAAACTTGACTTTTCCGCACTAAATTGTACGTAGCTTTTCATTTAGAGCTTGTAATGACATGAATCAAATGCCGTCGCTAAGCTAGTTCAATTTTCTATATTGTGACAAAATTTGAGACAGAAATAGAGAGGTCAAAGCATTTAAGTAATCCAATCCATCATGAACTACATGACGCCATGCATTATTCTTCATTTATAAGCTTTTACTCAATGAGCACCGATGATCAGTTTATAATGATCCTTTTAACTGGCAAATCAACTTGACATGTCACATTAAATCGTCTGTAACATTTGATTTATAGCTACGAATGACACAAATCCAATGTCAACTCTAAGTTAGTGCAATTTTCTATATTGTGAGAAAATTTGAGACGAAACTAGATACGACAATGCGTCCAAGTAATCCAATCTATCCCAAACTGCGTGATGCCATGCCTTGTACTTCATTTATAAGCCTTTACTTAATAAGCACCAATGATCATTTTAGAATGATCATTTCAATTGGCCGATCAACTTTACATATCCACACTAAATTGTCTGTAACTTTTGTTTTAGAGCTCTGAATGGCACAAATCCAGTGCCCTTGTTAAGCTAGCTTAATTTTCTATATTTTGACAAAATTTGTGACATAAATAGCAACGTAAAAGCGTCCAAGTAATCCAATATATCCCAAATTGTATGATGCCATGAATTATACTTCATTTATAAGCCTTGAATCAATGAGCACCAATGATAAGTTTAGAATAATCATATTAACTGGCCGATCAACTTGACATTTCCGCACTAAATCATTTGTAACTTTTGATTTAGAGATCAGAATTACAGGAATCCAATGCTTACGTTAAACTAGCTCAATTTTCAATATTGTGACAAACTTTGAGACAGAAATAGATACAACAAAGCATCCAAGTAATGCAATCCATCCCAAACTACGTGACGCCATGCATTATTCTTCATTTATAAGCTTTTACTCAATGGGCAACAATGATCAGTTTAGAATGATCGTTTTATCAGGCCGATCAACTTGACATGTCTGTTCTAAATCGTCCATAACTTTTGATTTATAGCTCAAAATGAAACAAATCCAATGCCCAGATTAATCAAGTTCAATTTTCTATTCTGTGACAAAATTTGAGATAGAACTAGATACGAAAAAGTGTTCAAGTAATCCAATATATCCCAAACTTCATGATGCGACCCTTTATGCTTCATTTATAAGCCTTTACATAATGAGCACCAATAATCATTTTAGAATGATCGACATGTCTGCAATAATTGTCTAGACCATTTGATTTAGATATCAGAATGAGACGAATCCAATGCCCACGTTAAGCTTGCTCAATTTTCTATATTTTGACAAAATTTGAGACAGAAATAGAGACGACAAAGCATCTAAGTAATCCAATTTATCCGAAACTACGTGATGCCATGCTTTATGCTTCATTTATAGGTCTTTACTTAATGAGAACCAATGATGAGTTTAGAATGATCACTTTAACTGGCCGATCAACTTGACAAGTCTGCATAAATTATCTGTAACTTTTGATTTCGAGCTCAGAAACACACAAATTCAATGGCCACGTTAAGCTAGCTCAATTTTTTATTTTTAACAAAATTTGAGATAGATTTAGATACGAATAAGCATCCAAGTAATCCAATCTATCTGAAATTGTGTGATGCCATGGATTATGCTTAGGGATGTTAAAATGGGTTTAATATTAATGGGTTTTTAGTGGATACTTACAAATTTAAAAACCCATTTATACCCATTTATTAAAATTGAGATTAATGGGTTTAAATGGGTATTCATTTAAAACCCATTTATTAAAAGGGTTTTTGCTTTAAAAAAATGGGTACCCTATTAAACCCATTTATATTTTATTTTTGTTTAATCAACAATGATTCAAACAAATATTTTATAATAAGTAATCAATAACTTTTTGTAAAAAATAAAGAATAAAAATCACGTTTCAGTAAAAAAATACAAAATTATATTGTTAACGCGAAAATACGGAATTATATTTTGGCGGGAATATGTGGAATTTTATTTTTCTGAAAAAATAATGAATTATGTTTTTGCCAAAAAATGCAAAATCACGTTTTCGACAAGAAAATATAAAATTATATTTTTGGCAGGAAATTATGAAATTAACGGTAAAATAAAAAATCACGTTTTTAGCAGAAAAATGTTGAATTACGTTTTGGTGGAAAAATATGAAATTACGTTTTCGACGGAAAAATTCTGAATTACGTTTTGGTGGAAAAATATGAAATTACGTTTTCGATGGAAAAATTAAGAATTACGTTTTTGGCAAAAAAATGTTGAATTATGTTTTTTACGAAAACATATAGAATCACGTTTTGAATGAAAAATGCTTAATTTATGACAAAAATGTAGAATTATTTCGTGATAGAAAATGAATTTAAACAGAAAATAAATAAAGTAACTTTACCCAGTATAACATTTAAAAATGTTAGAAACTCAAATTTCCTATGAAACATAGGACAAAAATTCAATATTTTATTTTTATTAAAAATATTTAGATATATTTATAAAAAATAAATAAAGTTATTACCTATTTTTAAAATAAAATTACAATATTATTTTATTAAGAATATAATGGTTATAAATAAATATAAACAAAAAGAAAAAATATAACCTAAAATAGATTAAATGGGTTAAATGGGTTTGAATGGGTTTAAATGGGTTAGTGTAATTATAAATGAGTCTAAATGGATAACCCTATTAAATTTTATAATAAATGGGTTTTATAAAATTTGGGGTTTAAATGCGGTGGGTTTTATATGGGGTGGGTTTAAATGGTGTGGGTATAACCATTTTAACATCCCTAATTATGCTTCATTTATAAGCTTTTACTCAATGAGCACCAATTATCAGTTTAGAGTCATCATTTTAACTAGCCAATCAACTTGACATGTCCGCACTAAATCGTCCGTAACTTTTGATTTACAGTTTAAAATGACATGAATCCAATGCCCACGTGAACTAGCTCAATTTTCTATAATATGACAAAATTTGAGACATAAATGAATACGACAAAGAGTCCAAATAATCTAATCCATCCCAAAAAACGTGATGCCATGCATCATTCTTCATTTATAAGCTTTTACTTAATGACCAGCAATTGTCACTTTCGAATTATCATTTTAACTCGCCGATCAACTTGACATGTATGCACTAAATCGTCCGTAACTTTTTATTTATAGCTCAGAATGGCACGAATCCAATATCCACATTAAGCTAGTTCAATTTTCTATATTGTGACAAAATTTGAGATAGAATTAGATAAGAAAAAGCATCCCAGTAATCCAATCTATCCTAAACTCCGTGTTGCCATGCCTTATGCTTTCTTTATAAGCCTTTACTTAATGAGCACCAATGATCATTTTAGAATGATCATTTTAATTGGCCGATCAACTTGACATATCCACACTAAATCCTCTGTAACTTTTGGTTTAGATCTCCGGTGCCCTTGTTAAGCTAGCTCAATTTTCTATGTTTTGACAAAATTTAAGACCGAAATGGAGATGACAAAGCCTCCAAGTAATCCCATGTATCCCAAACTCTGTAATGCCATACATTATGCTTCATTTATAAGCATTGAATCAATGAGCACCAATGATCAGTTTAGAATAATCATATTATCCGGCCGATGAACTTGACATGTCTACAATAAATCGTCTGTAACTTCTGATTTGAATCTCAAAATGACATGAATCCAATGCCGACGTTAAGTTAGCTCAATTTTCTATATTGCGACAAACTTTGAGATAGAAATAGATATGAAAAAATATCCAAGTAATCCAATCCATCCCAAACTACGTGACGCCATGCATTACTCTTCATTTATAAGCTTTTACGCAATGAGCACCAATGATCATTTTAACTGGACGATCAACTTAACATGTCTACACTAATCCATCCAAAACTTTTGATTCATAGCTCATAATGAAATGAATCCAATACCCACATTAATCTAGTTGAATTTTCTATATTGTGACAAAATTTGAGACAGAACTAGATATGACAAAGCATCCAAGTAATCCAATCTATCCCAAACTTTGTGATACCATGCATTATGCTTCATTTATTAGCCTTTCCATAATGTGCACCAATGATCAGTTTAAAATAATCACTTTAACTGGCCGGTCAATTTGACATGTCCACACTAAATTGTCTATACCTTTTGATTTAGTGCTCAAAAACACCGGAATCAAATGCCCACGTTAAGCTAGCTCAATTTTCTATGTTAGGACAAAATTTTAGACAGAAATAGATACGACAGAGCGTCCAAGTTATCCAATCTATACAAAACTATGTCATGCCTTATGCTTCAGTTATTAGCCTTTAGTTAATGAGCACCAATGATCAGTTCAGAATGGTCACTTTAATTGGCCGATCAACTTGACATGTCCACACTAAATCGTCTGTAACTTTTGATTTAGAGCTCAGAATGACACGAATCCAATGTCCACGTTAAACTATCTCAATTTTCTGTGTTGTGACAAAATTTGAGATAGAAATGGATACGACAAAGCATCCGAGTAATCCAATCTATCTAAAATTGTGTGATGCCTAGGATTATGCTTCATTTAAAAGCCTTTACTCAATGAGCACAATGATCACATTAGAATTATCACTTTAACTGGCCGATCAATTTGACATGTCCGCACTAAATCGTCCGTAACTTTTGTTTCAGACCTTAAAATGACATGAATCCAATGCCCACGTTAAGCTAGCTAAATTCCTATAACATGAAAAAATTTGAGACAGAATAGATACGACAAATCGTCCAAGTGACCCAATTAATCCCAAACTACAAGACGCCATGCATTATTCTTCATTTATAAGCTTTTACTCAATGGGCACCAATGATCAGTTTAGAATGATCACTTTAACAGGCCGGTCAACTTGAAATATCCACACTAAATCGTTTGTAACTTTTAATTTTGAGCTCAAAATGACACGAATCTAATGCCCTCGTTAAGCTAGCTCAATTTTCTATATTTTGAGAAATTTTGAGATAGAAATAGAGACGACAAAGAGTCAAAGTAATCCAAACTTTCCAAATATGCCTGATGCCATGCTTGATGCTTCATTTATAAGGCTTTACTTAATGAGCACCAATGATCAGTTTAGAATGATCATTTTGCCTGGCCAATCAACTAGACATGTCTGCACTAAATCATCCATAACTTTTGATTTATAACTCAGAATGATATGAATGCAATACCCACTTTAAGCTAGTTCAATTTTCTATATTGCGACAAAATTTGAGACAGATCTAGATACAACGAAGCGTCCAAGTAATCCAATCTATCCTAAACTATGTGATGCCATGCCTTATGCTTCATTTATTAGCCTTTAGTTAATGAGCACCAATGATCATTTTGGAATGATCACTTTAATTGGCCAACCAACTTGACATGTCTACACTAAATCCGCCATAACTTTTGATTTAGAGCTTAGAATGACACGAATCCAGTGTCCACGTTAAGCTAGCTCAATTTTCTATATTGTGACAAAATTTGATAGAGAAATAGATACGACAAAACATCCAAGCAATCCAATCTATCTAAAATTGTGTGATGACTTGGATTATGCTTCATTTATAAGCCTTTACTCAATGAGCACAATGATCAGTTTAGAATCATCACTTTAACTGGGCGATCAACTTGACATGTCCACACTAAATCGTCCATAACTTTTGATTTATAGCTCTGAATGACACGAATCAATTACCAACATTAAGCTAGTTCATTTTTCTATATTGTGAAAATATGTGAGACAAAACTAGATACAACAAAGCGTCCCATTAATCCAATCTATCCCAAACTGCGTTATGTCATGCCTTATGCTTCATTTATTAGCCTTTAATTAACGAGCACCAATGAACAGTTTAGAATGATCACTTTTATTGGCCGATCAACTTGACATGTCCACACTAAATCCCCAGTAACTTTTGATTTAGAGCTCAGAATGACACGAATCCAATCTCCACGTTAAGATAGCTCAATTTTCTATATTGTGGCGAAATTTGAGATACAAATAGATACGATAAAGCATCCTAGTAATAAAATCTATCTAAAATTGTGTGATGCCTTGGATTATGATTCATTTATAAGCCTTTACTCAATGAGCTCCAATGATCATTTTAGAATCATCACTTTAACATGCCGATCAACTTGACATGTCTGCACTAAGTCGTCCTTAACGTTTGATTTAGAGCTTACAATGACACGAATCCAATGCCCACGTTAAGCTAACACAATTTCATATAATATAACAAAATTTGTGATAGAAATAGATACGACAAAGCATCGAACTAATCCAATCCATCCCAAAGTACGTGACGCCATGCGTTATTCTTCATTTATAAGCTTTTACTCAATGGGCACCAATGATCAGTTTTGAATGATCACTTTAACTAGCCGATCAACTTTACAAGTCCACACTAAATCCACCATAACTTTTGATTTAGAGCTCCGAATGACACGAATCCAATGTCCACGTTAAGCTAGCTCAATTTGCTATATTGTGACAAATTTTGAGACAGAAATAGATACGAAAACGCATCTAAGTAATCCAATCTATCTAAAATTGTGCGATGCCTTGGATTATGCTTCATTTATTAGCCTTTACTCAATGAGCACCAATGATCAGTTTAGAATCATTACTTTAACTGGGCGATCAACTTGACATGTCTGAACTAAATCGTCCAGAACTTTTTATTTAGAGCTTAAAATGACACGAATTCAATGCCCACGTGAAGGTAGCTCAATTTTCTATAATATGGCAAAATTTGAGACAGAAATAGATATGACAAAGCGTCCTAGTAATCCAATCTATCCCAAACTATGTGACGCCATGCTTTATTCTACATTTATAAGCTTTTACTCAATGGGCACGAATGATCAATTTGGAATGATCACTTTAACTGGCAGATCAACTTGACATATTCACACTAAAGCGTATGTAACTTTTGATTTACAGCTCAAAATGATAGGAATCCAATGCCCAGGTTAGCCTAGCTATATTTTCTATATTTTGAAAAACTTTGAGATAGAAATAGAGACGACAAAGCGTCAAAGTAACCAAACTATCCCAAAATGCGCGATGCCATGCTTTATTCTTCATTTATAAGCCTTTACTTAATGAGCACTAATGATCAGTTGTTATTTGATCATTTTAACTGTCCGATCAACTTGACATGTTTGCACTAAATAATCCATAACTATTGATTTATTGTTTAGAATGACATGAATCCAATACCCATATTAAGTTAGTTCAATTTTCTA
>JAENJI010001280.1:0-52511 GCA_018901935.1 Pugionium cornutum | reverse complement strand
GGAGGCAAAGGTCCTAGGATTCGAGCACATCAAGGATCTATACAAGGATGATCCTGACCTTGCTGAGAGCTACAAGGAGTGTAGCACAGGGACTCATGGCAAATTCTACATCCATGAGGGATTCTTGTTCCGAGAAAGAAGGTTGTGCATACCACAGGGATCACTAAGGGAGCTTATCATCCGAGAAGCTCATGCAGGAGGACTCATGGGCCACTTTGGTGTCGACAAGACTCTAGCAGTGGTCAAGGAGCACTTCTACTGGCCACACATCAAGAGGACAGTAGAAGCACATTGTGCAAGATGCATTACTTGCAAGAAGGCAAAGTCCCGAGTGCAACCTCACGGGTTGTATCTTCCACTGCCCATACCAACACATCCATGGGTGGACATATCGATGGATTTTGTTCTAGGTCTGCCCAAGATCAACCACAAAGATGCAATCTTTGTAGTGGTGGACAGATTCTCCAAGATGGCACATTTCATCCCATGTGCCAATATCAATGATGCCACACAAACAGCTGTGCTGTTCTTCAGGGAGATAGTACGGCTTCATGGAGTGCCAAGGACCATCGTATCAGATAGGGACACCAAGTTCCTCAGCCATTTCTGGAGGACCCTTTGGAGAAAACTAGGCGCGAAGCTACTCTTCTCAACCACTTGCCATCCTCAAACCGATGGCCAAACTGAAGTTGTCAACAGGACCCTATCAACTCTTCTCAGAACAACACTAGGGAAGAACCTAAAGACTTGGGTGGAGTGCCTGCCATTCATTGAGTTCGCCTACAACCGAGCCGTGCACTCAGCAACCAAGAAGACATCATTTGAAGTGGTATACGGTTTCAACCCTCTCACCCCATTGGAGCAAACACCACTGCCACCAGCTGAGATGACCAACCTCAACGGAGCATCCAAAGCAGAGTTCATAAGGAGGTTACACCAGAAGGTAGCAGAGAACTTGGAGAAGAGGACCGGACAGTACGTGACTCATGCCAACAAAGGAAGAAAGGAGGTGATCTTTCAACCAGGCGATTGGGTGTGGCTACACCTACGGCAGGAGAGGTTCCCAAACCTAAGGAGTTCCAAGCTAGCACCAAGAGGAGATGGACCATTCAGAGTGCTCGAGAGGATCAACAACAACGCCTACCGGATCGAGCTGCCAGGTGAGTTTAATGTGTCCAATACGTTCAATGTTACTGACTTGGCCCCTTTCCATGCAGATGATCCAGTTTTGAGGACAAAACCTACTGAAGAGGGAGGGAATGATGAGGACATCAGGTCGTACATCCAGCCAGGAGACAAGACTGGCTGACCAGGAAGCTTGCCCGAGACAGCAGGACCATCTGGCGCGCCTGCCGGACCAGACGGTACCGCCGGACCTTCGACCTATAGGACCAGACCGGTCAACATCGCCGGCGGAGAGGCCCAAGCTTCCGGCACACTTGGTGGGGACGTGAATGACACCGCCGGTCCCCCTGATGACACCGCCGACTCCGGGATCAACTTGGCCGGTCCTGAAGTAATTCCGGCCAGTACCGCGCATAATCCAGCCGGTACAAGCCATCCAGCCGAGTACACGCACACTTCCACTTCTACACAAGAGGACTCGGACCAAATGAGCTACCAGCTCCAGGACATGCACTTAGAGGAAGTATCTACACTAGTGGTACCTCCAGGAGCAATGACAAGAAGCAGATCAAGAGCACTCTTCCACAAATTCAGCTTATGGGTCGACAAGCTTCTAGAGGAAGAGCAGCTAAGGACAATGGGCCAGAAGAGCAAATTAGAGTCCAAAGGCTTCTCAACAACACAAGGAACATCAGAGACTTGGGCTTTAGTGGCAAGAGAGGTCAGGGCCCAAAGATATTTAACCCTACTCCAAGTCAAGACTAGGAGCAAGGCGCGTGCATGCCACAAGGACGGCCACCTTCCATTTCTTGGCCGTGAGGTGAGTTAAGGTAAGTTTACATTCAATATATGCCTCTTTCTGTTTTGCAGGGTAGGATCTAGATGCTTTACATTTTTGAGCCAAGAACATTTTAGGAATAGGTCCTTTTTCGGTTATGCACTTTTGTATCTTTTCTTTTGTGCACTTTTGTAAACTTTCCTTTTCTTTATTTGAGTCGACCCTAGAAGGTCAAGCTGTCGAGCATATTAATAAGGCTCCTTCCAGCATTGTAGTTCGACAACCCTTTTGATATTAATAAAGTAGAACTTTTTCCAACAAGTTTTCTCTCTAAGAATCTTGTGCGCTTAGAACCTAGTTGAGACCAGCCCTCCTAGCTCTAAGTTTGTGATTTATCACGAGGTTCATCACCCTCGTGTGGTTCACTTCACCCTTCCATCTTTTACCAACCAGAAAACCCCCATCCAGAAGCCTAAGGTTGAGTTTCTCACCTAATCTTCTACAAACAGCCCACGCGCATCCAAGCCTTGAATCGAGGCTTGTATCATTGTCGATCTGGCTTTTCCCCTTTTCTCTTTTAGACTCTTGTCTACTGTTTTACTGTGAGTTTCCTCCTGTGGTTGCATTGTTGCAGATGCCTGTTCCCCTGTGACTGCAGTTGATTCTCCTTTTGATTCTCCTTCTTCTGTGTGCTCATCCTCCTCAAGTCCTTCTAACAGTCCAAGCATCTCGAGGTGAGCAAGGAGCTTCTCTTTCCACAGAATGTAGTCGCCTCCTCCATCAAACTTCTCCATATTTGTTCTCCCAGAAGTCATCTTGCTGATAGTTTTTCAGGATCCAAACTCGGATCCCTACGTCTCGCCGAGGAATTTCTCGGAATCCACTAAGAACACTTGCTCTTAAACTAGAGCTCTTTTACAGTTGATTAAACACACTCTTACTTTTTCACTTACTGAGTTTTTCTTTCTCAGTTTACAACCACTCTCTCTTCTCTCCCTCTACAACTTGCTACTTGACTTACTTTGAACCGTAGCCATCAAACTCTGAATTACAGTACTCAAGGCCATTGTCTGTCCTTAAGGCCTTAAGTTTCCTATTCTGCTGATTTTCAGTGAGAATTTTCCACTCCTTGAACTGTCTGAATGCTTCATCTTTAGTCTTGATGAAGTATATCCATGTCTTCCTAGTAAGTTAAGTAGCAAGTTGTAGAGGGAGAGAAGAGAGAGTGGTTGTAAACTGAGAAAGAAAAACTCAGTAAGTGAGAAAGTAAGAGTGTGTTTAATCAACTGTAAAAGAGCTCTAGTTTAAGAGCAAGTGTTCTTAGTGGATTCCGAGAAATTCCTCGGCGAGACGTAGGGATTCGAGTTTGGATCCTGAACTCGTAAATATCGTGTATCAAACCTTCTTTCTCTTCTACTCAAACTCAATCAAACACAAACCAAACTGTTCTAATCTATTTCTTTCAAGAGTGAAGTGAACAAAGATTTAAGATTTAAAGGAAGAAAACTTACAACCAGAATACATCGGCGTTATGGTCGGATCAAGCGGCAACACGGCCCGACCAAGCATCAAGCCTGAAGACACAGCCCAAATGATCGGCAAGCTCGAAGACATGGAACAAAAGAACTTACAACCCCTATAGTGCCTACTAACCCTATGAGAAGGAGTTGGACCCATTCACTCTAGCAAAAATTCAACTTATTTATTGAAGAACTCCTACGCTTAGAGGGCCAAAGCAACTTGGCCACGGGTTAGATGAGCGCCAAATGTGGCAATGGACCTACTCGTCATCAAGAAACAGTTAAAACTTGGGCTCTATTCTCAAATGAAGTCAAGGCCCAATATTTTTTCAGCATATTTAAAGCACAAGAGTAAGAGCTAGGACCATGGGACCAAAGCGTGACCAAACCTTCAATTTAAGTCATATATATATTTACCTTTATTTTAACATCATGAACTTGACCTTGTTTTTGTCTTGGTTCAACAGGTTATTAGGCGACATTAGTACTTTCTTTTTCCTAGTTTTCCATTCATGTATTTTACATTTAATGCATTATACGATTTTACCTTTTCCTTTGATTCAGCCCTTGAATGTCAAGGGTTTTGGGCATAGTGACAAGCTTGGGATCGCACCCGTGATGCTCTTGGACCGATACAAGAAGTTTGGACGAAAAACTCGGCCTTAGACTTCTTAGGGTAGGTTGTAACGTGTGTTTTGGGCGGTGGGGTGATGTGAACGACACAAGGTGAGAGAAGTCTTGTGATAAATCACAACTCTAGTTCTAGGAGTACGGGTTTTAACTAGATTAAAAGTTAGGTAAGAGGAGCTTTGTGCGCAAATGCCCTTGAGAGAAAATACTTGTTTTTATTAAGCTAACGGTATCGAACTACAAGGGTAAAGAAACCTTATTAATATGTCCGGAAGACTTGACCTTCTAGGATCGATTCACAAAAAAGGAAAAAAACGGAAAAGATACAAAAAAAGGAAAAATACAACAAATGTAAATAGTAAAAAAATAAAACTACTTAATGTCCATGACTCAAAAAAGGAAAAATACTAAATGCTACC
The DNA here is from genome assembly GCA_018901935.1 of Pugionium cornutum. Taxonomy (NCBI): domain Eukaryota; kingdom Viridiplantae; phylum Streptophyta; class Magnoliopsida; order Brassicales; family Brassicaceae; genus Pugionium; species Pugionium cornutum. The sequence continues at coordinate 48,039 of JAENJI010001280.1, read as the reverse complement.
ATGTAAAACAGAAAAGGAAAGTATATAAATGTGAAACTTACTTACTTACATTTTGGCCAAGAAATAGAAAGTGGTTGACTTTGGGAAGGATATGCGCCTAGCTCTTCAAGTGCGCACTTGAAATAGGGTTACAAACTTTTGAGCCTTGACCTCCTTTACCACAAGAGCCCATTTGATCTGGTTCCGTCATCATCCCCTCCCTCTTCAATATTTTTTTTCATAAAAAATGGATCATTTGTGAGGAAGAGAGCTAAATCAGTCACGTTGAAAGTGTTAGACATATTAAACTCACTTGGGAGTTCAAGCTGGTCAAGGATCCTGAATGGCCCAACTCCTTTGGAGGCTAGCTTAGAACTCCTTAAGTGGGGGAACCTCTCCTGCCTTAGGTGTAGCCACACCCAGTCGCTTGGTTGGAAGATCATTTCTTTTCACTCTTTGTTTGCATGAGTCACATTCTACTCGATCCACTTCTCTAGGTTTTCCATGATCTTCTGGTGTAGTTTCTTGACAAATTCTCCCTTTGACTCTCCGTTCAGGTTGGTAATCTCAACTGGTGGCAGTGGAGTTTGCTCCAAAGGAGTTTGAGGATTGAAGGCATAGAAGACTTCAAAAGGTGTCTCCTTGATGGCTGAGTGCACGACCCTACTGTAGGCGAATTCTATAAATGGCAGGCACTCTAACCATGTCTTAAAGTTCTTCCCAAGTGCTGTCCTGAGAAGAGTAGACAAAGTCCTATTGACCACCTCAATTTCACCATCGGTTTGAGGGTGGCACGTGGTGGAGAACAAGAGCTTGATGCCTAGCTTCTTCAAAAGTGTCCTCTACAAATGACTCAAGAACTTTGTGTCTCGGTCTGACACAATGGTCCGTGGTACTCCATGAATGCGCACTATTTTCTTAAAGAACAATTATGTCGTTTATGCGGTATCACTGACATTCGCACAAGGTATGAAATGGGCCATCTTTGAAACGAGATATACCACGACAAAGATGGCATCCTTGTGGTTGATCTTAGGCAGGCCTAGAACAAAATCCATAAATATGTCTACCCATGAATGTGTTGGTATGGTAGGGGCAGATACAACCCATGAGGGTTCACTATGGACTGGGCCGTCTTGCATGTTACACATCTTGCACATTGGGCTTCTACCACCTTCTTATGTGTTGCCAGTAGAATTGATCCTTGACAATAGTAAGGGTCTTATTGACACCAAAGTGGCCCATAAGGTCTCCACCATGAGCTTCTCTTGTAATATGCTCTCGTAAAGATACTTGAGGTATACACAACCACCTTTCTCGGAACAAGAATACATCATGATGATATAACTTGTAGTGACTCTCTTTGCCACATTCCTTGTAACTTTCCGCAAAGTCCGAATCATCTGTATAAAGATCTTTGATGTGTTCAAACCCTAAGGTCTTAGCTTCCATGGTCAATATTAGGACATATCTCCTTGATAGTGCATCTGCCACTACATTGTTCTCGTCCTTTTTGTAGTTGATGACGTAAAAAAATATCTCATTGTACTCCATCCACCTAGCATGCCTCTTTTTGAGGTTGGAAGACCCTCTTAGGTGATTGAGGGTCTCGTGGTCAGTGTGGATCACGAACTTCTTCGATAGAAAATAGTGCTGCCTCACTACAAGAAAACAGCACATTTCCGACGGCCATTGTCGTCGGAAAAACGTTGGTAATACAGATTCTCATCTAATTTCCGATAAACATCGTCCGTCAGGACTATTTCATCGGAAATAAGATTTTGTCGGGAACTTATCGGGAATTTCTGATGGCTTTGCGATTAATTAATCTATCGAAAACTTCCGACGAGTTTTCGATGGAAGTTGTCTGTCGGAAAATACCGACGGGTATTCGATGGTCCGTAGCCGTCAGAAATCTTCGACGGATTTTCAATAAAAACTCCATCGGTAATTACCGGCGAATTATTGAGGGATGTTTTCTGATGACTACTGCCGTCGGGAAACTTGTCCGATGATGTTTCCCGACGGTTTATAACCGTCAGGACATTGGCGACACCATTCCGATGGCATCGTCCGTCGGAAATTGCCGATGACAGATTCCGTCAGAAAAACCCAATTAATTAAAAAAAATAAAATTTTTTTTTTAATATTTACTTTTTTTAAATATTGAATTAAACATTTTTATAATATAAATATTAAAAAAATAAATTTAAAAAATAAAATTTTATTTTATTAAATTAAATTAATATTTTAAATATTTTAAAAAATAATCATACAATTAATAAAATAATATTCTAATTATAAATATAATATTAAAAAACTGTTTTAAAATATAAATTATAACGAAAAGGCACGAGGAGAAGGAAGAGAAAAAAGTCATCAAGCAATTTATTTCTCATCATTTCTACAATGTTTTTGAGATTATTCATCTCTATTTTCATAGCCGCCATTTCCTCTTTTAGCTATTCATTCTCCTCGTTTCTAGCTGCAGATGTTGCGCCACCAGTATCTACAACTCTTCCGAGTCCTGGATGGTGACGCTTTGAAAATGGAACTTTATGTAAAAATAAATAAATAATATTAGAAAAATTAATAAAAATTATTATAATATTAATTATATATTTTAAAAAAAATGAACCTTACATCAAGAACGAGACGGTTAATCTCAGATAGAGGCAATTCGGCGACCGAAGATGAAAAACCAACTTGAGACTGCTGGGTTAGAATATCACTTTTTTTCTTTTTTACTTTTTCGATGATCTCACTAACGAGACAAACTTGGATACGACCACTCTTTTTGTTCGTGTGGACGGCCTCGAAAAGTTGCAAGTGATCTGGAGGCGCTCCAATTTCTTATACCTAAAAATAAAAAAAATTCTAAATTAATAATTTTAAATTTTTTAAATAATAATAAATAAATAATTTAATAATTAATTTACCAATTGATCGGCTCGTCTCAGAAAACTAGTCGATCCGGCATTATGAATATAAATGCCTTTGCCTCCTCGGTCGCTCTTTCGGTTTTCCGAATTAATTTTCGAGACCACCTCAGCGCTGGAAGATTCCCAATAACGAATAAAGTCGTTCCAAACCGACTCCTTCAACCCTCTTGGTTTATCTTTTCCCTTTTTCCATTTTTGTTTCCACTTGTTCATGTGGCGAGAAAATTGTACTACAGCTTCTTTTTCGAAAGCTTCTTCCACCAATTTTGTATTCGTGGGATCCCATGTAAATTCTTGCTGCGAAATTTACTTATATATTACTAAAAAGATTATTAAAAACTATTTAAAATAATTATATATTTAAAATTTAAATAACGTACCGCAAACGTCCTGAACCAAATCTGACGTTATTCGTACGGAATATCTCGAAATTTGGTATATGGTTTGTTCAAAAGAGAATGAAGGATCTTTAATATAGATTTGCTTATTCCGTTGTTTGAAATACCATACCTACAAATTTTTATTACAATAGCGTTTAAATAATTATTTTAAATATAATTATAGAATAATATTAAAATAATTATTTTAAATATAATTATAAAAAATTTAATTTACCATGTCGAGTTTCCCTGACGTCTCGGATCGAGAAATGTAAAAAGTTCACGACCAGGCTGCTTAACCAATTCTTCAATTGTCATTGGTCGGAAAGAATCATTTGTAGATTCTAGATTTGAGTTGGTATAAAACTTGGAGACGATGACTCACCACGTCTTTGATAATTTTGATACGACCTATAATTGGGACATTTTATTTGACGTCTACATTTACTATTTACCATTTGTTTTGAAATATTCAATTATTTAAAATAATAATCAATTATTTTTATTTTTATGTTTTGAAAAAATCAAGGTTTATTCTTTGGAGCTTTTCAAATATTCCAAAACTGAAATTGAGAGAAAACTAATATCATCAATAATTTTATATAGATAGCCAACTTCAAAAAAGTTATTTTAGTTTATTATTCTTAGTAATATTATAAAAAAACTTTGAAAATTACTATTTTAGTTTATTACTCTTAACAATATTATGTTATTATTTATTTTTTATAACTTATAATAGTATTTATGTAAAAAAAGTGAAATACTGATATTTTTAACAACTGGCTTAAATAAATAGTGATATTTGCTAATCTTCCTCATCCTCTCTCTAAGCCTTTGATTTATGCAATTGGCAAGGCCATCAGCTATATCTTTCTTGTTAAGATTTTAAGCTTTCTGTACGTCTACAAAACTGTTAGGCAGGAAATATTTACATTGAGGATGACGAATTCATGCTATCGTGTCGCTAAAATGTGGGCTCGGGAAAATATTGGTGAAATCAATTGGTTTCACTTACTAGCAAATATAATGATTTTTTAATTGAAAATAACTTTTTCATCCATTAGGTAATAAAAACCAAAAATCACGGGAGATTTTTTTTGAAGTTTGATTTGAAAAAAAAAAGAAAAGAAAACATGGTGAGTTCTGGTTCAACCTCTTGACGAATTCAAAACTTTCAACGTCTCAATAAGTAGTTAATAATGAAACGTAAAATCCCATTAAAAAAGTGGGCTATATATATATATATATATATATATATATATATATATTTTATATACCGAAAATGTCCCTATGAAATGGAATCGCTAAATAACAAAACCAGTGCCAAAACATAGATGAGTTTCATCTCTTTTTTGTGTTTCATATATTGATGTGATTTTTCTGAGCATGACATCACACATGACTTTTATTGAAGGAATATATATGGAATTATATGGAAGAAATTTGTGATAAAAACTTGAGAGAAACACTGTTGACGCAGTGACGTTCATCGGATTTACAAAATCATGACGATAAGTCATGATTTTATTGAAGAAAAAAACAACTTTCAGTTTTTATGAAACATATTTACAAAATAAAAAAAACGAGAGTAAATTTTTAACTTACAAATGAAAATTTACATGATTTACGGTCGAATTCCGGCGACGAGAGCAAAATTCCGGTGAGAACGGCAGGGAGGCAAAAAGACTAGGTTGCAGAGAAACGCCAAAAGAGAAGAAACAGCTGTAGGTTATATTAAAAATTTCCGACGGAAATTTCCGTCGGTAATACGTCGGAAACGAAATATCCGTCGGGAATCCGTCGAAAATAAAATTAATATTTTCGCAGAAGCCCGCCTTGAGAATTACGTTTCCCGCGTATAGTCGTCGGGAATCCGTCGATTGTTCGACAGAAATCCATCGAAAGGCCTAATCACATGCATGATCGACAAATATACACCCACGTTGCAATTATTTATTTGATGGTTGCTGACGGGTTTCCGACGGACACAATAATACCGTCGAGAAACCGTCGGTAATATTAATCAATATTGTGAAACAATATTAAATTAAAAAAGATAAATTTATATAGATAAATTTATTAAAAAAGCACTTTTAATTATAAGATTGTGAAATATTTTTGCACATAAATTTAAAAATGAAATCATAAATATTTCTTTTCAATATTATTCAGTTTAATATAACTTATTATAGTTATAATAATGTGAAATGAAATATTATCAGTAAAAATATAATTTATATATAATTAATGAATGGAAAAAAATAAAACATTATTATTACAAATTTAATCTGATTGTGATGAATATCCTGAATTAGCTGAAATTTGCTCGTCAAACTCGCCAATCTCTTCTTCTGAATCTTGAAACACGTTGTAATCTTCGTTCGTGTTGTCATCAACGACAAGGTTAACTTCAAGAGAAGTTTCTATGGAACCTAAGTTACCAATTGTGTTTTGTTGCATAGGGTCTTGTTCGGTAATACCACATATCATTCTTCTAGGATGTATTGAGGTCACTGTAATCCAAGGATCTTGCTTATTTCTCACACGAGGATATCGAATATAACAAACCTGATCCGCTTGTGATGCAAGTATAAAAGGATCATATTTTCGATGTCGCTTACGAGAGTGCACAGATGTAACACCGAATTCGTCTTCACGTTGACCCATGACAGGGTCATACCAGTCACAATAGAACACAATACACCTCAAATCCATCATTTCAGGATAGTGAACTTCTAATATTTTACGAAAAACACCGTTGTATACAATTTCTCCCGATTGAGATAATACACCATAATTACAAGTTGTTTGTTTCGCGATGACTCTTAAAAGCATATCCACGAGTGCAGTACATTGGATAAGATTTTGCAGTAAATGTAGGACCACTCACCAACTCAACTAACCACGTGGGAAACGTTATCCCCCTAGAAGCACCTATAGTAACCTACAAAAATAATTGAATATAGTCAATTATAAATATATGGGCAATTGACTAAAATAGCATCATTTCAAGTTTTTGTTCCAAATATAGCACTAGTCATTTAAATTTCCAAAAATAGCACAAATTTAAATCTAAAAATGATTGAAAACTTATTCCTAATGAAAAAAATTTAAACCCTAAATTGGAAAAAGTGAATTCAAACATTATGTTTTAATTTTATATATATTTTATTTTAGGTAAATAATTATTTTTACATAATAATTTATGCTATTTTGGGAATTTTAGTTTTATTGTGCTAAATTTGGAAAATAAACTTAAAATGGTACTATTTTAGGGTATTACTCTAAATATATATATATACATATATATATATATATATAGTAAACTATTATTGAAAATTACATAATTGTGGTAATACTAACATAAAAATGCAACCATCTTGCAAATTCGCTTTTTTTAAGTTCGACCAACTCATTCTCGCTGTAATCTGAATAATGAACACGTATTTGTTCCATGTATATCCTGTTAATTATGAAAAAATAATTAACAATAAATTATATAACAACTAAAAACAAATTTTAATTGACTATACCTTTCATATTCCAAAACGTCATCGCAATTTGTCAAAATATACAAATGCAAGTGATTGTGTTCCTCCTCTAATAGGCATCGCATCTTCCTTTTTCCACTTAAACGTCTAATTTGTGCAAATATTTTTGGCACATACACTGGATAGCTTGGTTTTTCTCCTCCATCATCATGTCGTGCAGGTCGTCTATTTTTTGTTTGGACTTGCGATGGAAAATAGTAGCTGGCAAAGTTAGATGTTTCTTCATTAATACTTTGTGCGACGATTGAACCTTCAACCCTGGCAAGATTTTTAACTTTTTTCTTTAGGTGGAACATATATCTCTCAAAAGGATACATCCATCGATACTGAACAGGTCCTCCAAGCGCTGCTTCTCTAGGGAGGTGAATAGGAAGATGCTCCATAAATTAAAAAAATACTGGTGGAAATATTTTCTCCCGGTTACAAATGAGAACTGGAATTTTTTCCTCCAAATTTCGGATATGATCTGCAGTAAGTGATCTTGTACATAAATCTCGGAAAAAGCACCAATCCCTACATAAAAGTTTTTTAATATCATATAATATATGAAATTATGATTATTTATATATAAAATAATATAAACGTCGTACCTGCAATTGCTCCATGGATGTTTTTTGGCAGCAGATCGCTAAAGGCAATTGAGAATAGTCTTTGCATGACAACATGACAATCATGACTTTTCATCCCTGAAAATTTACCTTCAATAGTATCGACACAATTACAAAGATTAGATGCGTATCCATCAGGAAATTTAACACTATGCTTAATCCAATCAAAAAATTCATCTTTTGCATGCACATCCAACCGGAATGCGGGAGATAATGATTTTCCATTTGACATTACATGTAGTTCCTTCCGGGAACAAATATCCAGCAAATCCAATCTAGCTTTCAAATTATCTTTTGTTTTTCCTTGCACTTTTAGAACGGTATTCATTATGTTATCGAAAAAATTCTTCTCAATGTGCATAACATCTAGATTATGGCGCAACAAATGATCCTTCCAATATGGTAAATCCCAAAAAATGCTCTTCTTGTGCCAATTATGGTATTCGCCACACCCATCAATAGGGTAATGTCCATTACCTCCACATGAAACCGTTATCTCAGCACCAAAATCTCTAAGTTGAGTCATCATATAATTCCCGTCAAGAATAGGAGGTAGAGCATCAAATTTTTTTTTGTTTTTCTTAAACAATGTCGTGTTCCGGCGATATGGATGATCTTGTGGTAGAAATCGACGATGACAATCGAACCAACTAGTCTTTCGTCCGTGTTTCAGTTGGAACGCATGAGTATTATCTTGACAATATGGACATGCTAATCTTCCATGCGTCGACCATCCTGATAACATACCATATGCTGGAAAATCACTTATCGTCCACATAAGTACTACTCGCATCAAAAAGTTTTGTTGATTGGAAACATCGAATGCTTCGACACCATTTTCTCACAATATTTTTAACTCATGAATTAGTGGCTGCAAGAAAATATCAAGCGATCACTTAGGATGCTCAAGGCCTGGGACAAGAATTGTTAGAAACAAAAACTTTCGTTTCATGCACAAAGAAGGAGGCAAATTATAAGGTGTAACAATAACTGGCCACAACGAGTATTGCCTCCCATGCTTCCCAAAAGGGTTGAATCCATCTGTAGATAACCTGAGGTATACGTTTCTAGGCTCATATGCAAAACTAGGATAAACCTGTTGAAAATGTTTCCATGCTTCTGCATCCGAGGGATGCACAATTTCTCCATTCGAATTATGTTCTGCATGCCATCTCATAGGTTTGTCGTGTGTTCAGATTGATATAACCTCTTTAACCTCTCTGTTAATGGCAAATACCACATCCGTTTATGCGGAATAGGTACTCTGCCGCTTGTCTCTTGAAATTGAAGTTTGTGACAAAATCGGCACTTCATGCGGTTTTTATCATTTCTCCAATATATCATGTAGTTGTCAATACATACATCGATCATCTGATATGGCAATCCAAGACCAGCTACAAGTTTTTGAACCTCGTAATATGAAGCAGGTGCAATATTATCTTCAGGTAATATATCTCTAACAAAATCAGCTATCGCATTCACACAATCTTCAGCCAAGTTGAAATCCGTCTTTATCGTCATCAACCTGCTTGCAGCAAATAAAGGCGATAATCCATCTCTACATCCTTTATACAAAGAGTGCTTGGATGCATCTAACATATCAAAAAATTTATGGGCTTCCAAATTAGGTTCCTCTATTCTGCTAATATCTTCAATGTACGATGCTCTTTGTTCACGAAATGCATCATTCACCATCTGAATAGTACCTCCGTTTATATCAACTTCTGATGCCGGTTCCTCTATCCTAACATTAGTACTATCTATCCTTTTTGAAGTACAACCATAATATTACATCGTTGCATCAGTTTCTCCATGTGAATACCAAATTTTGTAACCCGACATAAATCCATTCTTATACAAATGATTACGTACTTCTCTAACAGAGATTAATCTATGATTTTGACATTTAATACACGGACAATACATTTTACCGTATTCTGATGTCATGCTATTGTTTGATGCAAATGCCATGAACTCTTCAACATCTTGCGCAAATTCATCAGTTAATTCTCCCGTTGTTGAATCATATCGAGGTTTATCCATCCACGATCGAAAATACTCATAAGAATCCGAAGAACACATTTTCTTAAAAAATTTTGTTCTGATGAAATTGTGAAAGACCAAAGCGTATTTATAGTGAAAATTAGATATTATCACAAATTTTTAAGAGATTATTACGAATTTTTAACAGATTATTACGAATTTTTAACAGATATTCACAAATTTTAAACAGAATATTCTTAAGAATATTCTAATTTCCGATGGATTTCCGACGGCTTCCGACCACAATCGGATAATCACAAATTGTGAATCGATTTTTCTAACTTTTCCGACAGATTTCCGACGATTACCAACCACCACCGGATAATCACAAATTTTTCAAGATTATTCTTCAATGTCCGATGGATTACCGACGGACTCCGACAACGGTCAGCTATTTCCGACGGCTGTCCAACGAAGGTCGACGTTAACCCTTCCGTATATTTCCGACGGATTCCAGATGGATTGTAAAACAACAAACCGTTGGGAAGGCGTCAGAAATAAACCGACGGTCCTAGGGTCTTCGGAAATTGCCGATGGCTTCAAGAGAAGTTCCCGACGACGAAGGTTTTGTCAGAAAACCAACGGTTTACCATCAGTTTTTACCATCGATTTCCCGATGGACATTTAGCCGTCGGGAATTACCAATGGATCCCAGATGACCCTTGTTATCTCGGTAATCCGTCGGAGCACCGTCGCGTTGTCGTCGGAAAATTCCGATGGCTTTATGTCCATCTTAAATACCGTCAGAAATGTTGATGTTTTCTTGTAGTGCCTTGTCTCCAATGCTCGAACCAAAGCATTGAGCTCCATATCATAGGTCGGATATTTTAGTGAGTCTCCACCTAGCTTGTCAGTAAAATAAGCAACTAGCCGATCTCCTTGTATGAAGATTGCACCTATGCCAATGCCTAAAGCATCACACACCACTTCAAAAGTCTTGTTGAAGTAAGACAAGACTAGCAACATGGCGTGAGTGAGGTTTTCCTTCAAGGCTTGGAATGCGTTCTATTGGGCTTCTCCCTAGCTAAACCCCACGTTTTTCTTCACAACTGCCATTAAAGGGGAGGATATACTACTGAAATTTGGCACGTACCGCCGGTAGAAGTTGTCCAGTCCGTGAAAACTCCTCACTTGGCTGATGTCGCCGAGTGGTTACCATTCATGAATGGCTCGGATATTCTCTTCATCAAACTTTAATTCCTGTAAACTCATAACAAAACCTAGGAAAACAAGTTTATCAGAACAAAAGGTGCACTTCTTGAGATTGGCATAGAGCTCTTCTTGTCGTAGTGTTCTTAGCACCATCTCAAGATATGAAATATAGTCATTTAGACATTTACTATGTATTAGTATTTCATTGAAATAAACCATAACAAACTTACTGATGTACATCCTAAGAATTTGGTTCATAAGGCACATGAAGGTGCTTAGGACATTAGTCAAGCCGGTATTTGACCGTAACGTTGTTGATAGCCCGACAGTCTATGCGCATGTGCCATGTTCCATCTTTCTTTGGGACCAACAACACTAGTACGACACATGGGCTGAGACTCTCCCGAACATATCCTTTCTCCAAGAGCTCCTTAACTTGCCTTTCAAGATTTTTGAACTCTTCTGGACTCATTATGTGTGGTGCTGGTTGCACAAAGATGCTCCGGACATGAGATCGATTTGATGCTCAATACCGCGTAATGGAGGTAGGCCAGCTGGTATTTCCTTAGGGAATATGTTCTTGAATCTTTTAAGTAGGTCGGCCACTCTAGGGGGCACCTCAATGTCTTTTTTCCCTGCACTCAAAAGCTCCTTAAAGACCATTAGAAGCATCACGTCCTTAGAGTCCAAAGCTATTCGGACATCGCTTTGTTGAATGAGAAATTTAGACTTAATCAAGCTCTTCTCCTTACTCATTTGTAACTGTAATTCATGTACCTGGGCAGGAGGAAGAGGAGATAGGCTGACCTTCCTATTGTCCTGTAAAAAATGTCTACAGGTTGGTCCAGCCGTCATGTTTTGTTTCCCGATCAAGCTGCCATGGCCTTCCTATAAGAAGGTGGCCGACTTGCATCGGTACCACATCACATTGGACTTGGTCTTGATAACAGCCCATGCTGAATGGTACCATCACACGTTCATGGATTTCGAGCTCAACCTTTTCGTCTAGCCACCTTAACCGGTATCGCCGAGGGTGCTTAGTCTTCTCAAGGCCTAGCTTGTCAACCATGTATGCATTGGCCACATTAGTGCAAGAACCACCATCTATTATAAGGTTACATACCATGCTTTTGATGATGCATCGGCTGTGGAAAATGTTTTCTCTTTGAATGGTCTTAGATGGATCGACCATTGCACTTAGGATTCTCCGTGTTACCAATACTTCTCTCATGTCTGGGTACTTTATGTTGCCATATTCTCCTTTTGGCTCCATCTCTTGTTCATCTTGAGACTCGTACTCTCCAGCCTCCGTGGTCAATATAACTCAAAATATTGGCACGTTCTCTACACTTAATACATGTTATGTCACGTAATCTTTGAGGGTTAAAGGACTTACATGGCTCATTAAAATGTGGCCACATCCCCTACACTTAAAACTATTTAATGTCCATGACTCAATAAAAGAAAAAATACTAAATCTTACCTTGCAAAACAGAAAAGACAAATATATAAATGTAAACTTACCTACTTACCTTTCAGCCAAGAAAAAGAAAGTGGCCGAATTTGTGAGGGGCACGCACGTAGCCTTCATGTGCGTACTTGAAGTAGGGTTACAATTCTTTGAGCCTTAACCTCATTTCCCATGAGATCCCACGCTTCTGGAGGAGCTTGGTGAAGTGGTAGGCCTTTGGCTTGTTGGCTGAAATACTGGCCCGTAGCCGAGTTGGTTTGGCCCGATGGATCTAGAAGCTCTTCTACAAACAATCTGAATATGTGGTAGAGTGCACGAATCCTACTTCTGGTCATTGCTCCTTGTGGAAATATTGGGGCTGAAATCTCTTCTAAATCGATGTCTTGCAGCAGGCTAGTAAGTTGGTCCGAGTCTTCAAGGGTGTTGGTCTCGCTGGCCATCTTGTTGCTTGATCCGGCCATGTCGCCCATGTGACCATTCGGGCCGGTCATGTCGCCACTTGAGCCGGCTGTACCTGGTAGGTCTTTTGGTAGGCCATCTTCTTGGCCAGGTCCTTCTGGCCAGCAATTTGATGTGGTACCACAATCACATAGTAATAAGATTTCTTCAGTATTGTAGTTCAATAACGTTTGCCTATTATCAATAAAGCTCGCATATTTCTTCAAGATTTATGTTTGTGTAAAAACTTCTTTTGTTTCATCTAAGTGTAGTGGAGACCCGTATTTCTTAGCCTTTTGAGTTTGTGATTTATCATGAGGCCTTGTATATCTCGTGTGCTTCGCTTCACCCCACTGTCATTAAAACCCCACATCAAACTGCCAAAAAAGCCCTACGCCGAGTTTCTCACCAAAAACTTCTTGTACCGAACCAAAGGTTCCTGACCAACAAACTAAAACTAAAACTACTGAAACCAGTGTCTCTCTTCAATCACAACCTTAAATTTTTGTTTCTTGCATTATATCTAATGACTTTTGCATTTTTTTTACTTTTTACCCAAAAAACAAAACAAACATCTCTATCTTCCTTTTTGCATTTTGTTCGAAGTTTTCAAAAAGAAAATTAGATAACATATCATGATATCTCCTCATTAAAACATATGTATCAATATCTTCCTTCCTTGAATCTCGTTTAGATCTTCTTATTGTTATTTAAAAAACATTCATTGGATTAGCTTATTCCTTTTTTTAGGCCATATCAGACACTTGCCATTTTTTCCGAGTCATTAGTACCACTTTTCCATATCTTAAGTTTCTTTTCGTATTAACTTCACAACTTTTAGGAAAATCATTACTTTTTATTTTCCTTAGTCCTATATATTAAAAAAACTAAAGCCGAATCAAGCAACCAAAACCACACCGAAACCATGTTCACAACCCTCCAGGCTAAACTTACCTCTATTGGAGAAAAACTAGAAAGCCTCTATTGGAGAAAAACTAGAAAGGGTGGAGCAACCCGCAACGTTCGATGCCATAAAGAACATATTCGATAGAGTTGGCACAAAACAAGGGCACGCCAAGGCCTTTAAAAAGGATCATTACGCAGAAGAAGAAGCCGAACACCGAATATATTGCCAAGACACAAGGCCGACACCTCCAAGACAGCTTGAGAATGATGAGGAAATGGCCACGATCACCAGTGATGTGGCCATCATGGTGATGTCAAACTAAGTGCCCATAATTTTGATAGGGAGCGAAGTATGGATTAAATCTTCGACTATTACAAACTATTCAGACCAAAGATTGTCTCAATGGTCATATCCTAACTAACAGATAATCCCCTAGTTTGGTGGGACCGATAAGTCACTGAATTAAGTAGAAAAATATTGAAGACTATAGATTCATGGGTCGACATGAAAAACCTCATGAGGTAAAGATATGTATCGCAATATTTTCATAGAGACTTAGAACGTTGGTTTTACACTCTTAAGAAGAGATCAAGGTTCATGCAAGAATACTACAAGCAGTTTGAGAAACTTAGAAACCGGTTTGAGTCCAATGACGATGAAGTGGCCATGATGTCTCAGTTCCTATATGGTTTGAAAGAAAGGATCAGCAGTAAGGCAGGGAGGAAAATATACAATGGCTTCAAGGGCTTATTACACCTTTCAGTACAGACTGACAAACATATCAAGCATAAGACAAATGTTTTATGCAACCGGCCTATGACTCCTTACGCACCAATTCACGGTGGCAACAAGGCTGTAGACAAGGGAAATGGGATCGAGATCGAGTCATGGTTTAAAGGAAAGGTCAATGAGCCGGCCCGAGGACCCAGGAATCGTGGTAAGTAAGGCTCTAAACCATCAACGTTCCACATATATCTCAAGTGTAGTGGAAGTGGCTGTATGTCAAAAGAATACGAAACCAACGGGTCATGTGGGTCACGGAAGCCAGAGAATATGAGTGTCAAGACAAAGAAGAGGTCGTGCCAGAAGGCGAATATGGATACACAAAGTACCCCGACGTAGGAGAAATTTTTGTTACATACTGCCTCTTATGTACCATGATCAATCTAGCCGAGAGCATACAAAAAGAGAACTTATTCCAAAGTCGATGCACTATAAAGAAACCATATTTTATCTCATTATTGATGGTTGATCTTACACTACTGTGGTAAGTGCATACATGGTCGAGAAGTTGGGCCTTCAGAGAACTAAACATCCCTGGCCGTACCGGCTAAAGTGGCTCGATGAAAATGTCGGAGTTAAGATCCATGAATAACTAATGATACCCTTTAGCGTGGATCATTACCAACACCAGGTCACATGCGACATAGTAACAATGCAAGCCAGGCACCTCCTGCTAGGAAGGTCGTGACAGTTTGACTGAAAAATCAAACATGACGGCCGAACCAACTTATATACCTTTATGCATCACAAATGAAAGGCCTTGGCCTCAAAGGACTTAATACTACAAAATCAAGGTCTTGGCAGCTACACAATGTAGCTCTCCTTGCTCCTGCACAAGTACATGAATTACATTTACGAATGAGTAAGGAAAAGAACATGATTAAGTCTAATTTCCTTCTTAAAACTAGGCATGTCCGAAAGGTCTTGGCCTCAAAGGACATAATACTACTAATGCTTTTTAAGGAAATTTTGAGTGCAGGAAAAGAAGATATGTAGGTACCCGTAGAAGTGTCCGATCTTCTTTTCTTATCCTATGATGTCTTTCCACATGACATACCGGCTGGCATGCCCCAGTACTCGGTATCGAACATCAGATCAATATCGTGCCCGGGCTCCCCTACCAAACCGGCCAGCATATAAGATGAGTGTAGAGGAGTCTAAGTAGCTTGAGAAGCAAGTTAAGGAGATCCTATACAAAGGACATCTACGGGAGAGCCTGAGCTTGTATGTTGTATCAATATTCCTAGTACCCAAGAAAGACGGTACATGGAGGATGTGTCTAGACTGCGGGCGATAAACAACATTACTGATACAAGCTTGGGATCGTGGTTGTGTTGCTCTCGGACCGGGTGCAAAGAGCTTGGGCGAGAAACTCAGCGTGAAGCTTCTTAGGATAGTTTTTGTGAGTGTTTGCGGTGGTGGGGTGAAGTGAACCAAACGAGGTGTGAGAGGCCTCACGATAAATCACAGCTCTAACTTTAGGAGTTGGGGTCTCGACTAGATTTAGAGAAATCAAGAGAATTTTTTGCGAAAATACTCTTATGGAAAAAAAAATTGATTCTTTATTGATAGAAGGCCAAAAATTGTGGAACTGCAATGCTGAAGGAGCCTTATTAATATGCTTGGCAGCCTTGAACTTCTAGGGTCGACTCAGAAAAGAAAAAGAAAAAGATACAAAAGTGAACATAGAAGAATTACAACAAATGAATATAACCAAAAAGTAAACTATTTAATGTTCTTTACTCAATAAAAAGGAAAATACTAAATCCTATCCTGCAAAATAGAAAAGGCAATATAGAAATGTAATACTTACCTTCTTACCTTTTGGCCAAAAAATACAAAGTGACCGACTCTGTGCTAGACACGCGCCTAGCTCTCAATCGTACACTTAAAGTAGGTTTACACACTTTTGGTCCTTGACCTCTTTTTCCACGAGAGCCCATGCTTCTGGAGCAACTTGGTGAAAGGGTAGGCTTTTGGCTTGTTTGTTGCATTATTGGCATGTTGTCAAGTTGCCTTGGTTTTCTTGAAGCTCTTCTACTAACAAGCTGAATTTTTGGTAGAGTGCTCGAGTTATGCTTCTGGTCATTTCTCCTATTGGCACCATTGGGGCTGAATTCTCTTCTAGATCCATGCCTTGGAGCTGGCAGGTCAGTTGGTTCGAGTCTTCCATGGTGTTGCTCGTGCTGGCCATATCGCCGCTTGATCCGGCCATTGGATCTAGTGCCCTCATCAATTACCATCAAGTATAGACATTCAATACCACGGCGGGACGACATGTTGGATGAATTGAATGGGGCTATGATCTTTTCAAAAATTCATCTTAAAAGTGGATACCACCAAAGACAAATGAAAGAAGGAGATAAGTGGAAAACCTCCTTCAAAACCAAAAAGAGATTGTACGAGTGGACAAACATGCCTTTTGTCCTGATTAATGCCCCTAGCACCTTCGTGTACCTCATGAACCATATTCTTAGGGATTATATCAGTAAGTTTGTGGTGGTCTATTTTGATGATATACTCGTCTACAGTAAATATTTGAAAGATCATGTCGTGCCACGTGAGATGGTACTAAAAACACTTTGGCGAGAATAGTTTATGCTCATCTCAAGAAATGCACCTTTGGTGATAATAAACTAATTATAGGTTTTTTTGTGAGTTTACAGAGCATCAGGTAAAGAAATAGAAGATTCGAGCCATAAAAAAATGGCCGACGGCGAATAACATCAGCCAATTAAGGAGCTTCCATGGATTGGCTAGCTTCAACCGGCTGTTCGTTCCAAAATTCAGCAGCATATCCTCTCCCTTGACAGCCGTAGTAAAGAAAAACATGGGATTTACCTAGGGGGAGGGGGGAAGGGAAGCCCAAAAGAAGGTCTTCTGGGACCTAAAAGACAGCCTCACTCACACATCAGTTCTAATCATACCTGACTTCAACAAGACCTTCGAGGTTGAGTGTGATGCCTCGGGAATTGGCATAGGCACGGTCCTAACTCATGGAGGTCGACCCATTGCATAATTTAGTGAGAAGGTAGGTGGAACTTCACTCAATTATCTGACCTACGACAAAACACTCTATGCTTTGGTTCGGGCCTTGGAAACTTGGCAGCATTACTTGCTGTCCATGAAACTTGTTTTGCATACGGACCTTGAGAAGCTCAAACATCTATGAGGAAAACCAACCTTAAGAAGAAGCATGCAAGAACGATGGAATACATGAAGACCCTTTGATACAAGCCTCGATTAAAGGCTTGGATGCGCGTGGGCTGTTTGGAGAAGTTTAGGTGAGAAACTTGACCTTAAGCTTCTGGATAGGGGTTTTCTGATTGGTATTTGATACAAGCCTTGATTCAAGGATGTATGCGCGTGGGCTGTTTGTAGAAGATTAGGTGAGAAACTCAACCTTAGGCTTCTGGATAGGGGTTTTCTGGTTGGTAAACGATGGAAGGGTGAAGTGAACCACACGAGGGGTGATGAACCTCGTGATAAATCACAAACTTAGAGCTAGGAGGGCTGGTCTCAACTAGGTTCTAAGCGCACAAGTCTCTCTTGAGAGAAAGCTCGTAGGGAAAAAGTTCTACTTTATTAATAATCAAAAGGTTGTCGAACTACAATGCTGGAAGGAGCCTTATTAATATGCTCGACAGCTTGACCTTCTAGGGTCGACACAAATAAATAAAAGGAAAGTTTACAAAAGTGCACAAAAGGAAAAGATACAAAAGTGCATAACCGAAAAGGACCTATTCCTAAAATGTTTTTGACTCAAAAATGTAAAGCAACTAGATCCTACCCTGCAAAACAGAAAGAGGCATATATTCGAATGTAAACTTACCTTAACTCACCTCACGGCCAAGAAATGGAAGGTGGCCGTCCTTGTGGCATGCACGCGCCTTGCTCCTAGTCTTCGACTTGGAGTAGGGTTAAATATCTTTGGGCCCTGACCTCTCTTGCCACTAAAGCCCAAGTCTCTGATGTTCCTTGTGTTTTTGAGAAGCCTTTGGACTCTAATTTGCTCTTCTGGCCCATTGTCCTTAGCTGCTCTTCCTCTAGAAGCTTGTCGACCCATAAGCTGAATTTGTGGAAGAGTGCTCTTGATCTGCTTCTTGTCATTGCTCCTGGAGGTACCACTGGTGTAGATACTTCCTCTAAGTGCATGTCCTGGAGCTGGTAGCTCATTTGGTCCGAGTCCTCTTGTGTAGAAGTGGAAGTGTGCGTGTACTCGGCTGGATGGCCTGTACCGGCTGGATTGTGCGCGGTACTGGCCGGAATGACTTCAGGACCGGCCAAGTTGATCCCGGAGTCGGCGGTGTCATCAGGGGGACCGGCGGTGTCATTCACGTCCCCACCAAGTGTGCCGGAAGCTTGGGCCTCTCCGCCGGCGATGTTGACCGGTCTGGTCCTATAGGTCGAGGGTCCGGCGGTACTGTCTGGTCCGGCAGCGCGCCAGATGGTCCTGCTGTCTCGGGCAAGCTTCCTGGTCGGCCAGTCTGGTCTCCTGGCTGGATGTACGACCTGATGTCCTCATCATTCCCTCCCTCTTCAGTAGGTTTTGTCCTCAAAACTGGATCATCTGCATGGAAAGGGGCCAAGTCAGTAACATTGAACGTATTGGACACATTAAACTCACCTGGCAGCTCGATCCGGTAGGCGTTGTTGTTGATCCTCTCGAGCACTCTGAATGGTCCATCTCCTCTTGGTGCTAGCTTGGAACTCCTTAGGTTTGGGAACCTCTCCTGCCGTAGGTGTAGCCACACCCAATCGCCTGGTTGAAAGATCACCTCCTTTCTTCCTTTGTTGGCATGAGTCACGTACTGTCCGGTCCTCTTCTCCAAGTTCTCTGCTACCTTCTGGTGTAACCTCCTTATGAACTCTGCTTTGGATGCTCCGTTGAGGTTGGTCATCTCAGCTGGTGGCAGTGGTGTTTGCTCCAATGGGGTGAGAGGGTTGAAACCGTATACCACTTCAAATGGGGTCTTCTTAGTTGCTGAGTGCACGGCTCGGTTGTAGGCGAACTCAATGAATGGCAGGCACTCCACCCAAGTCTTTAGGTTCTTCCCTAGTGTTGTTCTGAGAAGAGTTGATAGGGTCCTGTTGACAACTTCAGTTTGGCCATCGGTTTGAGGATGGCAAGTGGTTGAGAAGAGTAGCTTCGTGCCTAGTTTTCTCCAAAGGGTCCTCCAGAAATGGCTGAGGAACTTGGTGTCCCTATCTGATACGATGGTCCTTGGCACTCCATGAAGCCGTACTATCTCCCTGAAGAACAGCTCAGCTGTTTGTGTGGCATCATTGACATTGGCACATGGGATGAAGTGTGCCATCTTGGAGAATCTGTCCACCACTACAAAGATTGCATCTTTGTGGTTGATCTTGGGCAGACCTAGAACAAAATCCATCGAGATGTCCACCCATGGATGTGTTGGTATGGGCAGTGGGAGATACAACCCGTGAGGTTGCACTCGGGACTTTGCCTTCTTGCAAGTGATGCATCTTGCACAATGTGCTTCTACTGTCCTCTTGATGTGTGGCCAGTAGAAGTGCTCCTTGACCACTGCTAGAGTCTTGTCGACACCAAAGTGGCCCATGAGTCCTCCTCCATGAGCTTCTCGGATGATAAGTTCCCTTAGTGATCCTTGTGGTATGCACAGCCTTCTTTCTCGGAACAAGAATCCCTCATGGATATAGAATTTGCCATGACTTCCTGTGCTACACTCCTTGTAGCTCTCAGCAAGGTCAGGATCATCCTTGTATAGATCCTTGATGTGCTCGAATCCTAGGACCTTTGCCTCCATGGTTGATATCAAGGCAAACCTCCTTGATAGTGCATCGGCTACCACATTGTCTTTGCCCTTCTTGTACTTGATGATGTACGGAAAGGTTTCTATGAACTCCATCCACCTGGCATGTCTCCTCTTGAGATTGGTTTGCCCTCTGAGGTGTTTGAGAGTCTCGTGATCAGTGTGGATCACAAACTCCTTGGACAGCAAGTAATGCTGCCAAGTCTCCAATGCTCGGACAAGGGCATAGAGCTCCTTGTCATAAGTGGGGTAGTTCAGTGAGGCACCACCTAGCTTCTCACTGAAGTATGCCACTGGTCTCCCTCCTTGAGTTAGTACTGCTCCTATGCCTATTCCAGAGGCATCACACTCCACTTCAAACGTCTTGTTGAAGTCGGGAAGGACCAGCACTGGTGCGTGTGTCAGGCTGTCCTTCAAGGCCTGGAATGCCTTCTCCTGAGCTTCTCCCCAGCTGAATCCCACGTTCTTCTTCACTACTGCCGTCAGTGGTGAGGCAATACTGCTGAAGTTGGGCACGAATCTCCTATAGAAGCTGGCCAGTCCGTGGAAGCTCCTTACTTGGCTGATGTTTCCTGGTGTTGGCCATTCTTGTATGGCTCGAATCTTCTCCTCATCAACCTGTAGGCCCTGTGAACTCACAACAAAACCTAAAAAGACAAGCTTATCAGTACAAAAGGTGCACTTATTGAGATTGGCATAAAGCTCTTCTTGTCGAAGGGTTTTAAGGACCATCTCAAGATGTGTGAGGTGTTCCGTAGGCACTTACTATAAACAAGTATGTCATCAAAGTAAACTACCACAAACTTACTGATGTACGCCCTAAGAACTTGGTTCATAAGGCGCATGAAGGTGCTTGGGGCATTAGTCAAGCCAAATGGCATGACTGTCCACTCGTAGAGCCCTTGCTTTGTCTTGAAAGCAGTCTTCCACTCATCACCTTCCTTCATCCTGACCTGGTGGTATCCACTCTTGAGGTCTATCTTAGAGAAGACCGTGGCTCCACTCAGCTCATCTAGCATGTCATCCAGCCGTGGTATTGGATGCCGGTACTTGACTGTGATGTTGTTGATTGCTCGGCAGTCCATGCACATGCGCCAAGTCCCATCCTTCTTGGGCACTAGTAGCACTGGTACGGCACATGGACTGAGGCTCTCTCGAACATATCCTTTCTCCAGGAGCTCCTTGACTTGCTTCTCAAGTTCCTTGGACTCCTCTGGACTCATCCGGTAGGCTGGCCGGTTGGGCAGGGCTGCTCCGGGCACTAGATCAATCTGATGTTCTATGCCACGTAAAGGAGGCAAGCCTGCTGGTATCTCCTCTGGAAATACATCCTGGAATTTGTTGAGGAGCGTTGCTACTTCATGAGGTAGCTCTACCTGTCCCTGTTCTATACTCAACACTTCCTTGAAAACCATTAGTAACATTAAGTCCTTCGAGGCTAAAGCTCTCCGGACATGACTAGGTTGGATAAGAAAGTTAGACTTGACAAGTTTCTTTTCCTTACTCATTTGGAGTTGTAGCTCATGTACTTGGGCAGGTGTAAGAGGAGCTAGGCTGACCTTTCTCTTGTCATGCACGAAGGTGTAGAGATTGGTTCTGCCATCATGCCGGGTCTCTTTGTCAAACTGCCATGGTCTTCCTAGTAGAAGATGGCCAGCTTGCATGGGCACCACATCGCACACGACCTGGTCTTGGTACTTGCCCACACTGAATGGCACAGTGACTTGCTCATGAATCTTGAGCTCCACTTTGTCATCAAGCCATCTCAGTCTATATGGTCGAGGATGCCGTGTCCTCTCTAGACCTAGCTTATCAACCATATATGCACTAGCAACGTTAGTGCAAGAACCACCATCTATGATGAGGTTACATACCTTTCCCTTGATGGTGCAACGGCTGTGGAAGATGTTCTCCCTTTGGATGGTCTCTGAAGGATCCACCATTGCACTGAGGATACGTCTAGTGACCAGCACTTCCCCCACATCAGGGTACTCAATGTCACCATATTCTCCTTCTGGTTCATATTCCTCTTCATCTTGGGACTCATATTCTCCTGCCTCCGTAATCAGCATGACTCGGTTGTTTGGGCACTCCTTGAGATGTGTCCACGTCCCCTGCACTTGAAACAAGTTATGTCACGTGATCTTTGAGGGTTAGAAGACTTACCAGGCTCTCTCTGGTCACGGGTGGGTTCAGGAGGCTTGCTCTTGAACCTTGACTCGATCTCTACGCTTTTGCCTTTGTCCACTGTCTTAGGCATGTTGCTTGGTGCCCAAGGTGTCTTAGGCTTGCTGCGGATGTCTTGGCTCTTACGTTTGATGTGCTGTTCAGCTTGCACAGATAGGTGGAACAAGTCCTTGAAGTCGTTGTAGATTTGCCTTTCCACCTTGCAGCTGATCCTTTCTTGGAGTCCATCCAAGAATTGCGCCATCAATGCTTCTTCATCATCATTGAGCTCCGATCTGTTCCTTAACCTTTCGAACTCTTCATAGTACTCCTCTACTGATCTGGTACCCTGCTTAAGAGTACGAAAACGTCGTTGCAAATCCCTATGAAAGTAAGGTGGAACATACCTTTGTCGCATGAGGTCTTTCATGTCGATCCATGAGTCTACGGGTCTCATTCTCTTCCTCCTTCTGTCTGATACCTCACGATCCCACCAGATGAGGGCATTGTCCGTGAGTTGTGCTACTGCCATTGAGACTCTCCTAGGTCCTGGTTGGTTGTAGTGATCAAAGATATGATCCATTCGCTTCTCCCAATCTAGGTAAGCCTCAGGGTCTACTTTTCCTGCAAAAGTTGGAGGAGTTAGTTTAACATCAGGATGAATTACCCGGTTATAGGTGTGTTCATCTCCATCCTCATGACGTCTAGGAGGCATTCTGGGTCTCTGGTGAAGACCATATGGCTCAAAGCCATCATCTTCTGCCTCTGGTTGCCGTGGAGGTCCTCTCGGCCTGTGGTGATAGTTATGAGGTTGCGTGTCCTCATCTCCATCTGGCTGGGGTTCCTCCCATTTGTGCCGTGTCCTAAGGTACTCAGGACCCTCAGGACGATCTGGCTCAGCTCTCACGTGCCTTATGGCCTGGAATCTTACAGGTCTCTCCACGCGCTCCAACCTCTCGCCTATGGACGCGAGTTGTGTTTGGAGTGTGGTGAACATGGCCATCATGGCTTCAGCTGCGTCTCTATTCTCTTCTCCCATGTGTGCTACAAAGAAAGAAGACAATTAGGGTGCTCCTAAATTATTAGGAGGGTTTTCTTTTTATAGGGGTTTTGAAAAAATGCAAAAGGAAAATTCTAAAGAAAGGAAATTCGAAAAAAGGAAACTTCCTAGACAACTTGTGCTAGCTGTCCAATTCGAATTCTTTTAGTATCTTTTCTATTTTCTTTTTCTTTTCTTTTTAATTAGACTTAAAAATAAAGGAAATATGACTTAAACAAAAGGAAAACGTGTATGCAATGCAAAAAGTGAATCTAAACCCTAGTGATACACGTAGGAGGCTAGATGCACTCGGTTTGGAGTTTGAGGTTATTTTTTTGATTTTTCTTGAATGCGACTTAAACTAATGCATGTAGGAGGCTAGATGCACTCGGTTAGTTTTTCCTAAAATTAGGGATTCACAAAAGTGTGTAGTCAAAATTGAACATAAGCATGTAGGGTTTTGGAATTCCTCCTTTCCTTAATCATTATAATTAATATATGTGTAGTAATTTCCTATTTTTTTAATTATCTACTTTAGCATATTTCTAATTTTTTTCTATTCTTTAACGAATATTGTTAGGAATTACTATAGAACCGTTAGATATGAATTTATGATAACAAAACTATCAAATTTAGCATTTCCAAGAAAACAAGTAGATTTTTACAATCATCAATTTGAGCATAAACTTGAATTTGTGATGCAAAATTGTTAGAAATAGCTT
This sequence comes from Pugionium cornutum, assembly GCA_018901935.1. NCBI lineage: Eukaryota > Viridiplantae > Streptophyta > Magnoliopsida > Brassicales > Brassicaceae > Pugionium > Pugionium cornutum. The sequence goes on along the minus strand of JAENJI010001280.1, from coordinate 24,063 downwards.
GAATAGCTGTTATTTGTATTGTATAATAGGGATTGATTTGATCTTCACATTAAAGTGTATAAATATTGAATTTTTAGGGACTAGTTTTTTATGATTTCAAAAAAAATCCGAAAATCACTATTCTTTTACAAGATTTGATATTATACTTGGTTATTGAATTTATATTTTCTAAATGTCTCTTGAGTAGCCATCCTTAAACATTGAGACTTTCGTTAAGTTGGTAAATGCTCAATTTCCTAATTCTTTTTATGAGAAATTTAATTTTTTATATGACGTATGGAAGTAGGAGGTGATGTCTCTTTGAGCTCATGAAACCTATATAGGAAATAAAATATTAGAAGATGAAAGAGGGACGAAAAGAACTTTCAATGGGATTACGAGCCCATGAAATATGATTTTGGGGTGGTGATGTTGACTACTTAGCAAGGACAATAGCCTAGATGGCTTGGTCAACATCTAGAGCCATGGAAGAGCAAGGAAGCGATACTCTTTTTGATAAAGTTGATGGCATGTAGAGCATGAGAGACTATGCAGAGGTTATAAGACCTTATGTTTATTACAAACATGTAGTAGACGAGCTCATTGTCTCATCCACTTTATGTATTAGAAATGTGAGGGCATCGAGACAATGTAATATATATGATACAATGCACTAAATTTCATATGCTAACACATAGATTTTGAAATAAACATCAATGTCAAAGTATATACATCACAAATCTAATGCATACTCAGTATACTTTAAAATTATTAAAATAATTTTGGCAATCGTTTTGCTCATATGAACATATTTGAAGTCATATAAAATAATGTTGATGATTTCACTTTTTGTTATAGTAAATATGATTCATCATATTTTCATATAGATAAAAATAGTATATTTTCACACACAATATTTGTAAGATAGATATACGACACACTGTTTTTCTAAATAACCTCAAAATGTATTTCTAAGAACTCTTTTTCGAGTTCCATAGTTTATTTATTAAGATATATTAAATTAAAATATATGAGAGATGTAGTTTTAGCATGTAGGACAATTAGTTTCTAACTAACTTGATAACATATTTAAATGTAGTTCTAAAAATTAAAACGATAAGTTGAGCCGTTTTTATCTATTTATTTATAACAAAATAAGTTATCAAAATATTAGTTGTTTCCTAACACAAATATATATATATGACAGGTCCAAGTTTAACAACTTCACATAATAAATTAAAAAGGAAAATTACTAAGTTTTATCTATACTTTTATCTCAATTAAATAAATTTCTATAGCTGAAATGAGGACACGTATTTTGGTTTTAACTATTTTTATTCTGGTTTCACTATGTAAGCACACTTGTTTGTTAATATGTTACATAAAAAAATTTGTTGTATTTTTGATATATTAATTTTAGTTCTCTTAAAACATTTATAGGTGCATCAAATATTTTAAGCAAAGCAGTTTCAGAGGAGAGAGCTCATTCTTACGTTTCACCAATGAGCCCTATTGGTAAACTTCATACACACGATCACCTTCTACCATACAAACATCTTGAACTCAATCCTACGGATTTTATTTGGGGTTGTCATTTATGTAGAAATCATTGTTCGGAAAAAGGAAAAGATTTTCTTCAATGTATGAGTTTTATTTGTGTTTGTCAAGGTGAAAAAAATATAAACAAATAAACCAGACAAAATAATAATATTTCATTTATATATTTACTTTATTCATATGTTATATATGATTATGTTTCATCATATATCACTTGATCGAAAATAGGTAAAATTTTATTGTGTATATAGCTATACACTTATCGAACCAACGTATTGATTTCTTTATTAATTTTGGTTTTCAAAATTAGACGTTGAAGTAACTGATTTTTAATCATTTCTAGACTCTAACCTAATCTAAAATGAGGTGATAGAATTAATTGGATCGATTTAGAAGCTAAGAATAGTTCTTACAGTTACCGGACTTTCAATTGGTTGAAAACTGGAAAGAGATATATGAATAGTAAAAATGAATGACCACTATGCAAAGACATAAAAGTTTATGATTGATGGAGCTTATTTGTTCCGAGGAGTTTTGGATCTATTTTGAAATCACAAATCTGCAAACCTTTCAATTTTTATATTTTTATACTTTTGGTGACATAACCTTTTCAAAGAAAAATATTTCAACTTTTGAACAAAAAAAAAAAAAACACTCCAAAGATATTTTAAAGACTTATTTGACTCAAACACATTATCCTTCATCTCTTTCATCTCAATGACGGTTTTCCATTGAAAAATCAGTTTTTCCTAAAATTAGGGATTCACAAAAGTGTGTAGTCAAAATTGAACATAAGCATGTAGGGTTTTGGAATTCCTCCTTTCCTTAATCATTATAATTAATATATGTGTAGTAATTTCCTATTTTTTTAATTATCTACTTTGGCATATTTCTAATTTTTTTCTATTCTTTAACGAATATTGTTAGGAATTACTATAGAACCATTAGATATGAATTTATGATAACACAACTATCAAAATTTAGCATTTCCAAGAAAACAAGTAGATTTTTACAATCATCAATTTGAGCATAAACTTGAATTTGTGATGCAAAATTGTTAGAAATAGCTTGAATAGCTGTTATTTGTATTGGATAATAGGGATTGATTTGATCTTCACATTAAAGTGTATAAATATTGATTTTTAGGGACTAGTTTTTTATGATTTTAAAAAAAATCCAAAAATCACTATTCTTTTCCAAGATTTGATATTATACTTGGTTATTGAATTTATATTTTCTAAATGTCTCTTGAGTAGCCATCCTTAAACATTGAGACTTTCGTTAAGTTGGTAAATGCTCAATTTCCTAATTCTTTTTATGAGAAATTTAATTTTTTATATGACGTATGAAAGAAGGAGGTGATGTCTCTTTGAGCTCATGAAACCTATATAGGAAATGAAATATTAGAAGATGAAAGAGGGACGAAAAGAACTTTCAATGGGATTACGAGCCCATGAAATATGATTATGGGGTGGTGATGTTGACTACTTAGCAACGACAATAGCCTAGATGGCTTGGTCAACATCTAGAGCCATTGAAGAGCAAGGAAGCGATACTCTTTTTGATAAAGTTGATGGCATGTAGAGCATGAGAGACTATGCAGAGGTTATAAGACCTTATGTTTATTATAAACATGTAGTAGACGAGCTCATTGTCTCATCCACTTTATGTATTAGAAATGTGAGGGCATCGAGACAATGTAATATATATGATACAATGCACTAAATTTCATATGTTAACACATAGATTTTGAAATAAACATCAATGTCAAAGTATATACATCACAAATCTAATGCATACTCAGTATACTTTAAAATTATTAAAATAATTTTGGCAATCGTTTTGCTCATATGAACATATTTGAAGTCATATAAAATAATGTTGATGATTTCACTTTTTGTTATAGTAAATACGATTCATCATATTTTCATATAGATAAAAATAGAATATTTTCACACACAATATTTGTAAGATAGATATACGACACACTAGTTTTTTAAATAACCTCAAAATATATTTCTAAGAACTCTTTTTCGAACTCCATAGTTTATTTATTAAGATATATTAAATTAAAATATATGAGAGATGTAGTTTTAGCACGTAGGACAATTAGTTTCTAACTAACTTGATAACATATTTAAATGAAATTCTAAAAATTAAAACGATAAGTTGAGCCGTTTTTATCTATTCATTTATAACAAAATAAGTTATCAAAATATTAGTTGTTTCCTAACACAAATATATATATATATGACAGGTCCAAGTTTAACAACTTCACATAATAAATTAAAAAGAAAAATTACTAAGTTTTATCTATACTTTTATCTCAATTAAATAAATTTCTATTGCTGAAATGAGGACACGTATTTTGGTTTTAACTATTTTTATTCTGGTTTCACTATGTAATCACACTTGTTTGTTAATATGTTACATAAAAATTTTTTTTTGTATTTTTGATATATTAATTTTAGTTCTCTTAAAACATTTGTAGGTGCATCAAATGTTTTAAGCAAAGCAGTTTCAGAGGAGAGAGCTCATTCTTACGTTTCACCAATGAGCCCTATTGGTAAACTTCATACACACGATCACCGTCTACCATACAAACATCTTGAACTCAATCCTACGGATTTTATTTGGGGTTGTCATTTATGTAGAAATCATTGTTCGGAAAAAGGAAAAGATTTTCTTCAATGTATGAGTTTTATTTGTGTTTGTCAAGGTGAAAAAAATATAAACAAATAAACCAGACAAAATAATAATATTTCATTTATATATTAACTTTATTCATATGTTATATATGATTATGTTTCATCATATATCACTTGATCGAAAATAGGTAAAACTTTATTGAGTATATAGCTATACACTTATCGAACCAACATATTGATTTCTTTATTAATTTTTGTTTTCAAAATTAGACGTTGAAGTAACTGATTTTTAATCGTTGCTAGATTCTAACCTAATCTAAAATGAGGTGATAGAATTAATTGGATCGATTTAGAAGCTAAGAATAGTTCTTACAGTTACCGGACTTTCAATTGGTTGAAAAGTGGAAAGAGATATATGAATAGTAAAAATAAATGACCACTATGCAAAGACATAAAAGTTTATGATTTATGGAGCTTATTTGTTCCGAGGAGTTTTGGATCTATTTCGAAATCACAAATCTGCGAACCTTTCAATTTTTATATTTTTATACTTTTGGTGACATAACCTTTTCAAAGAAAAATATTTCAACTTTTGAACAAAAACAAAAAAAAACACTCCAAAGATATTTTAAAGTCTTATTTGACTCAAACACATTATCCTTCATCTCTTTCATCTCAATGAGGGTTTTCCATTGAAAAATCAGTTTTTCCTAAAATTAGGGATTCGCAAAAGTGTGTAGTCAAAATTGAACATAAGCATGTAGGGTTTTGGAATTCCTCCTTTCCTTAATCATTATAATTAATATATGTGTCGTAATTCCTATTTTTTAATTATCCACTTTTGCATATTTCTAATTTTTTTCTATTCTTTAACGAATATTGTTAGGAATTACTATAGAACCGTTAGATATGAATTTATGATAACAAAACTATCAAAATTTAGCATTTCCAAGAAAACAAGTCGATTTTTACAGTCATCAATTTGAGCATAAACTTGAATTTTCGATGCAAAATTTGTTAGAAATAACGTGAATAGCAGTTATTTATATTGGATAATAGGGATTGATTTGATCTTCACATTAAAGTGTATAAATATTGAATTTTTAGGGACTAGTTTTTTATGATTTCAAAAAAAATCCGAAAATCACTATTCTTTTCCAAGATTTGATATTATACTTGGTTATTGAATTTATATTTTCTAAATGTCTCTTGAGTAGCCATCCTTAAACATTGAGACTTTCGTTAAGTTGTAAATGCTCAATTTCCTAATTCTTTTTATGAGATATTTAATTTTTTATATGACGTATGGAAGTAGGAGTTGATGTCTCTTTGAGCTCATGAAACCTACATAGAAAATGAAATATTAGAAGATGAAAGAGGGACGAAAAGAACTTTCAATGGGATTACGAGCCCATGAAATATGATTATGGGGTGATGATGTTGACTACTTAGCAAGGACAATAGCCTAGATGGCTTGGTCAACATCTAGAGCCATGGAAGAGCAAGGAAGCGATACTCTTTTTGATAAAGTTGATGGCATGTAGAGCATGAGAGACTATGCAGAGGTTATAAGACCTTATGTTTATTACAAACATGTAGTAGACGAGCTCATTGTCTCATCCACTTTATGTATTAGAAATGTGAGGGCATCGAGACAATGTAATATATATGATACAATGCACTAAATTTCATATGTTAACACATAGATTTTGAAATAAACATCAATGTCAAAGTATATACATCATAAATCTAATACATACTCAGTATACTTTAAAATTATTAAAATAATTTTGGCAATCGTTTTGCTTATATGAACATATTTGAAGTCATATAAAATAATGTTGATGATTTCACTTTTTGTTATAGTAAATATGATTCATCATATTTTCATATAGATAAAAATAGTATATTTTCACACACAATATTTGTAAGATAGATATACGACACACTGTTTTTCTAAATAACCTCAAAATGTATTTATAAGAACTCTTTTTCGAGTTCCATAGTTTATTTATTAAGATATATTAAATTAAAATATATGAGAGATGTAGTTTTAGCACGTAGGTCAATTAGTTTCTAACTAACTTGATAACATATTTAAATGTAGTTCTAAAAATTAAAACGATAAGTTGAGCCGTTTTTATCTATTCATTTATAACAAAATAAGTTATCAAAATATTAGTTGTTTCCTAACACAAATATATATATATATGACAGGTCCAAGTTTAACAACTTCACATAATAAATTAAAAAGGAAAATTACTAAGTTTTATCTATACTTTTATCTCAATTAAATAAATTTCTATAGCTGAAATGAGGACACGTATTTTGGTTTTAACTATTTTTATTCTGGTTTCACTATGTAAGCACACTTGTTTGTTAATATGTTACATAAAAAAATTTTGTTGTATTTTTGATATATTAATTTTAGTTCTCTTAAAACATTTATAGGTGCATCAAATATTTTAAGCAAAGCAGTTTCAGAGGAGAGAGCTCATTCTTACGTTTCACCAATGAGCCCTATTGGTAAACTTCATACACACGATCACCTTCTACCATACAAACATCTTGAACTCAATCCTACGGATTTTATTTGGGGTTATCATTTATGTAGAAATCATTGTTCGGAAAAAGGAAAAGATTTTCTTCAATGTATGAGTTTTATTTGTGTTTGTCAAGGTGAAAAAAATATAAACAAATAAACCAGACAAAATAATAATATTTCATTTATATATTTACTTTATTCATATGTTATATATGATTATGTTTCATCATATATCACTTGATCGAAAATAGGTAAAACTTTATTGAGTATATAGCTATACACTTATCGAACCAACATATTGATTTCTTTATTAATTTTGGTTTTCAAAATTAGACGTTGAAGTAACTGATTTTTAATCGTTGCTAGACTCTAACATAATCTAAAATGAGGTGATAGAATTAATTAGATCGATTTAGAAGCTAAGAATAGTTCTTACAGTTACCGGACTTTCAATTGGTTGAAATCTGGAAAGAGATATATGAATAGTAAAAATAAATGACCACTATGCAAAGACATAAAAGTTTATGATTGATGGAGCTTATTTGTTCCGAGGAGTTTTGGATCTATTTCGAAATCACAAATCTGCGAACCTTTCAATTTTTATATTTTTATACTTTTGGTGACATAACCTTTTCAAAGAAAAATATTTCAACTTTTGAACAAAAACAAAAAAAAACACTCCAAAGATATTTTAAAGTCTTATTTGACTCAAACACATTATCCTTCATCTCTTTCATCTCAATGAGGGTTTTCCATTGAAAAATCAGTTTTTCCTAAAATTAGGGATTCACAAAAGTGTGTAGTCAAAATTGAACATAAGCATGTAGGGTTTTGGAATTCCTCCTTTCCTTAATCATTATAATTAATATATGTGTAGTAATTTCCTATTTTTTATTTATCTACTTTGGCATATTTCTAATTTTTTTCTATTCTTTAACGAATATTGTTAGGAATTACTATAGAACCATTAGATATGAATTTATGATAACAAAACTATCAAAATTTAGCATTTCCAAGAAAACAAGTAGATTTTTACAATCATCAATTTGAGCATAAACTTGAATTTGTGATGCAAAATTGTTAGAAATAGCTTGAATAGCTGTTGTTTGTATTGGATAATAGGGATTGATTTGATCTTCACATTAAAGTGTATAAATATTGAATTTTTAGGGACTAGTTTTTTATGATTTCAAAAAAATCCGAAAATCACTATTCTTTTCCAAGATTTGATATTATACTTGGTTATTGAATTTATATTTTCTAAATGTCTCTTGAGTAGCCATCCTTAAACATTGAGACTTTCGTTAAGTTGGTAAATGCTCAATTTCCTAATTCTTTTTATGAGAAATTTAATTTTTTATATGAAGTATGGAAGTAGGAAGTGATGTCTCTTTGAGCTCATGAAACCTATATAGGAAATGAAATATTAGAAGATGAAAGAGGGACGAAAAGAACTTTCAATGGGATTACGAGCCCATGAAATATGATTATGGGGTGATGATGTTGACTACTTAGCAAGGACAATAGCCTAGATGGCTTGGTCAACATCTAGAGCCATGGAAGAGCAAGGAAGCGATACTCTTTTTGATAAAGTTGATGGCATGTAGAGCATGAGAGACTATGCAGAGGTTATAAGGCCTTATGTTTATTACAAACATGTAGTAGACGAGCCCATTGTCTCATCCACTTTATGTATTAGAAATGTGAGGGCATCGAGACAATGTAATATATATGATACAATGCACTAAATTTCATAAGTTAACACATAGATTTTGAAATAAACATCAATGTCAAAGTATATACATCACAAATCTAATACATACTCAGTATACTTTAAAATTATTAAAATAATTTTGGCAATCGTTTTGCTCATATGAACATATTTGAAGTCATATAAAATAATGTTGATGATTTCACTTTTTGTTATAGTAAATATGATTCATCATATTCTCATATAGATAAAAATAGAATATTTTCACAAACAATATTTGTAAGATAGATATACGACACACTGTTTTTCTAAATAACCTCAAAATATATTTCTAAGAACTCTTTTTCGAACTCCATAGTTTATTTATTAAGATATATTAAATTAAAATATATGAGAGATGTAGTTTTAGCACGTAGGAAAATTAGTTTCTAACTAACTTGATAACATATTTAAATGAAATTCTAAAAATTAAAACGATAAGTTGAGCCGTTTTTATCTATTCATTTATAACAAAATAAGTTATCAAAATATTAGTTGTTTCCTAACACAAATATATATATATATATATATATATATATATATATATATATATATGACAGGTCCAAGTTTAACAACTTCACATAATAAATTAAAAAGAAAAATTACTAAGTTTTATCTATACTTTTATCTCAATTAAATAAATTTCTATAGCTGAAATGAGGACACGTATTTTGGTTTTAACTATTTTTATTCTGTTTTCACTATGTAAGCACACTTGTTTGTTAATATGTTACATAAAAAAATTTTGTTGTATTTTTGATATATTAATTTTAGTTCTCTTAAAACATTTGTAGGTGCATCAAATGTTTTAAGTAAAGCAGTTTCAGAGGAGAGAGCTCATTCTTACGTTTCACCAATGAGCCCTATTGGTAAACTTCATACACATGATCACCTTCTACCATACAAACATCTTGAACTCAATCCTACAGATTTTATTTGGGGTTGTCATTTATGTAGAAATCATTGTTCGGAAAAAGGAAAAGATTTTCTTCAATGTATGAGTTTTATTTGTGTTTGACAAGGTGAAAAAAATATAAACAAATAAACCAGACAAAATAATAATATTTCATTTATATATTTACTTTATTCATATGTTATATATGATTATGTTTCATCATATATCACTTGATCAAAAATAGGTAAAACTTTATTGAGTATATAGCTATACACTTATCGAACCAACATATTGATTTCTTTATTAATTTTGGTTTTCAAAATTAGACGTTGAAGTATTAGATTTTTAATCATTGCTAGACTCTAACCTAATCTAAAATGAGGTGATAGAATTAATTGGATCGATTTAGAAGCTAAGAATAGTTCTTACAGTTACCGGACTTTCAATTGGTTGAAATCTGGAAAGAGATATATGAATAGTAAAAATAAATGACCACTATGCAAAGACATAAAAGTTTATGATTGATGGAGCTTATTTGTTCCGAGGAGTTTTGGATCTATTTCGAAATCACAAATCTGTGAACCTTTCAATTTTTATATTTTTATACTTTTGGTGACATAACCTTTTCAAAGAAAAATATTTCAACTTTTGAACAAAAACAAAAAAAAACACTCCAAAGATATTTTAAAGTCTTATTTGACTCAAACACATTATCCTTCATCTCTTTCATCTCAATGAGGGTTTTCCATTGAAAAATCAGTTTTTCCTAAAATTAGGGATTCACAAAAGTGTGTAGTCAAAATTGAACATAAGCATGTAGGGTTTTGGAATTCCTCTTTTCCTTAATCATTATAATTAATATATGTGTCGTAATTTCCTATTTTTTTAATTATCCACTTTTGCATATTTCTAATTTTTTTCTATTCTTTAACGAATATTGTTACGAATTACTATAGAACCGTTAGATATGAAATTATGATAACAAAACTATCAAAATTTAGCATTTCCAAGAAAACAAGTAGATTTTTACAATCATCAATTTGAGCATAAACTTGAATTTGTGATGCAAAATTGTTAGAAATAACGTGAATAACAGTTATTTATATTGGATAATAGGGATTGATTTGATCTTCACATTAAAGTGTTTAAATATTGAATTTTTAGGGACTAGTTTTTTATGATTTCAAAAAAAATCCGAAAATCACTATTCTTTTCCAAGATTTGATATTATACTTGGTTATTGAATTTATATTTTCTAAATGTCTCTTGAGTAGCCATCCTTAAACATTGAGACTTTAGTTAAGTTGGTAAATGCTCAATTTCCTAATTCTTTTTATGAGAAATTTAATTTTTTATATGACGTATGGAAGTAGGAGGTGATGTCTCTTTGAGCTCATGAAACCTAGATAGGAAATGAAATATTAGAAGATGAAAGAGGGACGAAAAGAACTTTCAGTGGGATTACGAGCCCATGAAATATGATTATGGGGTGATGATGTTGACTACTTAGCAAGGACAATAGCCTAGATGGCTTGGTCAACATCTAGAGCCATGGAAGAGCAAGGAAGCGATACACTTTTTGATAAAGTTGATGGCATGTAGAGCATGAGAGACTATGCAGAGGTTATAAGGCTTTATGTTTATTACAAACATGTAGTAGATGAGCTCATTGGCTCATCCACTTTATGTATTAGAAATGTGAGGGCATGGAGACAATGTAATATATATGATACAATGCACTAAATTTCATATGTTAACACATATATTTTGAAATAAACATCAATGTCAAAGTATATACATCACAAATCTAATACATACTCAGTATACTTTAAAATTATTAAAATAAGTTTGGCAATCATTTTGCTCATATGAACATATTTGAAGTCATATAAAATAATGTTGATGATTTCACTTTTTGTTATAGTAAATATGATTCATCATATTCTCATATAGATAAAAATAGAATATTTTCACAAACAATATTTGTAAGATAGATATACGACACACTGTTTTTCTAAATAACCTCAAAATATATTTCTAAGAACTCTTTTTCGAACTCCATAGTTTATTTATTAAGATATATTAAATTAAAATATATGAGAGATGTAGTTTTAGCACGTAGGACAATTAGTTTCTAACTAACTTGATAACATATTTAAATGAAATTCTAAAAATTAAAACGATAAGTTGAGCCGTTTTTATCTATTCATTTATTAACAAAATAAGTTATCAAAATATTAGTTGTTTCCTAACACAAATATATATATATATATATGACAGGTCCAAGTTTAACAACTCCACATAATAAATTAAAAAGAAAAATTACTAATTTTTATCTATACTTTTATCTCAATTAAATAAATTTCTATAGTTGAAATGAGGACACGTATTTTGGTTTTAACTATTTTTATTCTGGTTTCACTATGTAAGCACACTTGTTTGTTAATATGTTACATAAAAAAATTTTGTTGTATTTTTGATATATTAATTTTAGTTCTCTTAAAACATTTGTAGGTGCATCAAATGTTTTAAGTAAAGCAGTTTCAGAGGAGAGAGCTCATTCTTACGTTTCACCAATGAGCCCTATTGGTAAACTTCATACACACGATCACCTGCTACCATACAAACATCTTGAACTCAATCCTACAGATTTTATTTGGGGTTGCCATTTATGTAGAAATCATTGTTCGGAAAAAGGAAAAGATTTTCTTCAATGTATGAGTTTTATTTGTGTTTGTCAAGGTGAAAAAAATATAAACAAATAAACCAGACAAAATAATAATATTTCATTTATATATTTACTTTATTCATATGTTATATATGATTATGTTTCATCATATATCACTTGATCGAAAATAGGTAAAACTTTATTGAGTATATAGCTATACACTTATCGAACCAACATATTGATTTCTTTATTAATTTTGGTTTTCAAAATTAGACGTTGAAGTAACTGATTTTTAATCGTTGCTAGACTCTAACATAATCTAAAATGAGGTGATAGAATTAATTAGATCGATTTAGAAGCTAAGAATAGTTCTTACAGTTACCGGACTTTCAATTGGTTGAAATCTGGAAAGAGATATATGAATAGTAAAAATAAATGACCACTATGCAAAGACATAAAAGTTTATGATTGATGGAGCTTATTTGTTCCGAGGAGTTTTGGATCTATTTCGAAATCACAAATCTGCGAACCTTTCAATTTTTATATTTTTATACTTTTGGTGACATAACCTTTTCAAAGAAATATTTCAACTTTTGAACAAAAACAAAAAAAAACACTCCAAAGATATTTTAAAGTCTTATTTGACTCAAACACATTATCCTTCATCTCTTTCATCTCAATGAGGGTTTTCAATTGAAAAATCAGATTTCCTAAAATTAGGGATTCGCAAAAGTTTGTAGTCAAAATTGAACATAAGCATGTAGAATTTTGGATATCCTCTTTTCCTTAATCATTATAATTAATATATGTGTCGTAATTTCCTATTTTTTTAATTATCCACTTTTGCATATTTCTAATTTTTTTCTATTCTTTAACGAATATTGTTACGAATTACTATAGAACCGTTAGATATGAAATTATGATAACAAAACTATCAAAATTTAGCATTTCCAAGAAAACAAGTAGATTTTTACAATCATCAATTTGAGCATAAACTTGAATTTGCGATGCAAAATTGTTAGAAATAACGTGAATAACAGTTATTTATATTGGATAATAGGGATTGATTTGATCTTCACATTAAAGTGTATAAATATTGAATTTTTAGGGACTAGTTTTTTTATGATTTCAAAAAAAATCCGAAAATCACTATTCTTTTCCAAGATTTGATATTATACTTGGTTATTGAATTTATATTTTCTAAATGTCTCTTGAGTAGCCATCCTTAAACATTGAGACTTTCGTTAAGTTGGTAAATGCTCAATTTCCTAATTCTTTTTATGAGAAATTTAATTTTTTATATGACGTATGGAAGTAGGAGGTGATGTCTCTTTGAGCTCATGAAACCTAGATAGGAAATGAAATATTAGAAGATGAAAGAGGGACGAAAAGAACTTTCAATGGGATTACGAGCCCATGAAATATGATTATGGGGTGATGATGTTGACTACTTAGCAAGGACAATAGCCTAGATGGCTTGGTCAACATCTAGAGCCATGGAAGAGCAAGGAAGCGATACTCTTTTTGATAAAGTTGATGGCATGTAGAGCATGAGAGACTATGCAGAGGTTATAAGGCTTTATGTTTATTACAAACATGTAGTAGATGAGCTCATTGTCTCATCCACTTTATGTATTAGAAATGTGAGGGCATGGAGACAATGTAATATATATGATACAATGCACTAAATTTCATATGTTAACACATATATTTTGAAATAAACATCAATGTCAAAGTATATACATCACAAATCTAATACATACTCAGTATACTTTAAAATTATTAAAATAAGTTTGGCAATCGTTTTGCTCATATGAACATATTTGAAGTCATATAAAATAATGTTGATGATTTCACTTTTTGTTACAGTAAATATGATTCATCATATTCTCATATAGATAAAAATAGAATATTTTCACAAACAATATTTGTAAGATAGATATACGACACACTGTTTTTCTAAATAACCTCAAAATATATTTCTAAGAACTCTTTTTCGAACTCCATAGTTTATTTATTAAGATATATTAAATTAAAATATATGAGAGATGTAGTTTTAGCACGTAGGACAATTAGTTTCTAACTAACTTGATAACATATTTAAATGAAATTCTAAAAATTAAAACGATAAGTTGAGCCGTTTTTATCTATTCATTTATTAACAAAATAAGTTATCAAAATATTAGTTGTTTCCTAACACATATATATATATATATATGACAGGTCCAAGTTTAACAACTTCACATAATAAATTAAAAAGAAAAATTACTAAGTTTTATCTATACTTTTATCTCAATTAAATAAATTTCTATAGCTGAAATGAGGACACGTATTTTGGTTTTAACTATTTTTATTCTGGTTTCACTATGTAAGCACACTTGTTTGTTAATATGTTACATAAAAAATTTTGTTGTATTTTTGATATATTAATTTTAGTTCTCTTAAAACATTTGTAGGTGCATCAAATGTTTTAAGTAAAGCAGTTTCAGAGGAGAGAGCTCATTCTTACGTTTCACCAATGAGCCCTATTGGTAAACTTCATACACACGATCACCTTCTACCATACAAACATCTTGAACTCAATCCTACGGATTTTATTTGGGGTTGTCATTTATGTAGAAATCATTGTTCGGAAAAAGGAAAAGATTTTCTTCAATGTATGAGTTTTATTTGTGTTTGTCAAGGTGAAAAAATATAAACAAATAAACCAGACAAAATAATAATATTTCATTTATATATTTACTTTATTCATATGTTATATATGATTATGTTTCATCATATATCACTTGATCGAAAATAGGTAAAACTTTATTGAGTATATAGCTATACACTTATCGAACCAACATATTGATTTCTTTATTAATTTTGGTTTTCAAAATTAGACGTTGAAGTAACTGATTTTTAATCGTTGCTAGACTCTAACCTAATCTAAAATGAGGTGATAGAATTAATTGGATCGATTTAGAAGCTAAGAATAGTTCTTACAGTTACCGGACTTTCAATTGGTTGAAACTGGAAAGAGATATATGAATAGTAAAAATGAATGACCACTATGCAAAGACATAAAAGTTTATGATTGATGGAGCTTATTTGTTCCGAGGAGTTTTGGATCTATTTTGAAATCACAAATCTGCGAACCTTTCAATTTTTATATTTTTATACTTTTGGTGACATAACCTTTTCAAAGAAAAATATTTCAACTTTTGAACAAAAACAAAAAAAAACACTCCAAAGATATTTTAAAGTCTTATTTGACTCAAACACATTATCCTTCATCTCTTTCATCTCAATGAGGGTTTTCCATTGAAAAATCAGATTTCCTAAAATTATGGATTCGCAAAAGTGTGTAGTCAAAATTGAACATAAGCATGTAGGATTTTGGATATCCTCTTTTCCTTAATCATTATAATTAATATATGTGTCGTAATTTCCTATTTTTTTAATTATCCACTTTTGCATATTTCTAATTTTTTTCTATTCTTTAACGAATATTGTTACGAATTACTATAGAACCGTTAGATATGAAATTATGATAACAAAACTATCAAAATTTAGCATTTCCAAGAAAACAAGTAGATTTTTACAATCATCAATTTGAGCATAAACTTGAATTTGCGATGCAAAATTGTTAGAAATAACGTGAATAACAGTTATTTATATTGGATAATAGGGATTGATTTGATCTTCACATTAAAGTGTATAAATATTGAATTTTTAGGGACTAGTTTTTTATGATTTCAAAAAAAATCCGAAAATCACTATTCTTTTCCAAGATTTGATATTATACTTGGTTATTGAATTTATATTTTCTAAATGTCTCTTGAGTAGCCATCCTTAAACATTGAGACTTTCGTTAAGTTGGTAAATGCTCAATTTCCTAATTCTTTTTATGAGAAATTTAATTTTTTATATGACGTATGGAAGTAGGAGGTGATGTCTCTTTGAGCTCATGAAACCTACATAGGAAATGAAATATTAGAAGATGAAAGAGGGACGAAAAGAACTTTCAATGGGATTACGAGCCCATGAAATATGATTATGGGGTGATGATGTTGACTACTTAGCAAGGACAATAGCCTAGATGGCTTGGTCAACATCTAGAGCCATGGAAGAGCAAGGAAGCGATACTCTTTTTGATAAAGTTGATGGCATGTAGAGCATGAGAGACTATGCAGAGGTTATAAGGCTTTATGTTTATTACAAACATGTAGTAGATGAGCTCATTGTCTCATCCACTTTATGTATTAGAAATGTGAGGGCATGGAGACAATGTAATATATATGATACAATGCACTAAATTTCATATGTTAACACATATATTTTGAAATAAACATCAATGTCAAAGTATATACATCACAAATCTAATACATACTCAGTATACTTTAAAATTATTAAAATAATTTTGGCAATCGTTTTGCTCATATGAACATATTTGAAGTCATATAAAATAATGTTGATGATTTCACTTTTTGTTATAGTAAATATGATTCATCATATTCTCATATAGATAAAAATAGAATATTTTCACAAACAATATTTGTAAGATAGATATACGACACACTGTTTTTCTAAATAACCTCAAAATATATTTCTAAGAACTCTTTTTCGAACTCCATAGTTTATTTATTAAGATATATTAAATTAAAATATATGAGAGATGTAGTTTTAGCACGTAGGACAATTAGTTTCTAACTAACTTGATAACATATTTAAATGAAATTCTAAAAATTAAAACGATAAGTTGAGCCGTTTTTATCTATTCATTTATTAACAAAATAAGTTATCAAAATATTAGTTGTTTCCTAACACAAATATATATATATATATGACAGGTCCAAGTTTAACAACTTCACATAATAAATTAAAAAGAAAAATTACTAAGTTTTATCTATACTTTTATCTCAATTAAATAAATTTCTATAGCTGAAATGAGGACACGTATTTTGGTTTTAACTATTTTTATTCTGGTTTCACTATGTAAGCACACTTGTTTGTTAATATGTTACATAAAAAATTTTGTTGTATTTTTGATATATTAATTTTAGTTCTCTTAAAACATTTATAGGTGCATCAAATATTTTAAGCAAAGCAGTTTCAGAGGAGAGAGCTCATTCTTACGTTTCACCAATGAGCCCTATTGGTAAACTTCATACACACGATCACCTGCTACCATACAAACATCTTGAACTCAATCCTACAGATTTTATTTGGGGTTGCCATTTATGTAGAAATCATTGTTCGGAAAAAGGAAAAGATTTTCTTCAATGTATGAGTTTTATTTGTGTTTGTCAAGGTGAAAAAAATATAAACAAATAAACCAGACAAAATAATAATATTTCATTTATATATTTACTTTATTCATATGTTATATATGATTATGTTTCATCATATATCACTTGATCGAAAATAGGTAAAACTTTATTGAGTATATAGCTATACACTTATCGAACCAACATATTGATTTCTTTATTAATTTTGGTTTTCAAAATTAGACGTTGAAGTAACTGATTTTTAATCGTTGCTAGACTCTAACATAATCTAAAATGAGGTGATAGAATTAATTAGATCGATTTAGAAGCTAAGAATAGTTCTTACAGTTACCGGACTTTCAATTGGTTGAAAACTGGAAAGAGATATATGAATAGTAAAAATGAATGACCACTATGCAAAGACATAAAAGTTTATGATTGATAGAGCTTATTTGTTCCGAGGAGTTTTGGATCTATTTTGAAATCACAAATCTGCGAACCTTTCAATTTTTATATTTTTATACTTTTGGTGACATAACCTTTTCAAAGAAAAATATTTCAACTTTTGAACAAAAACAAAAAAAACACTCCAAAGATATTTTAAAGTCTTATTTGACTCAAACACATTATCCTTCATCTCTTTCATCTCAATGAGGGTTTTCAATTGAAAAATCAGATTTCCTAAAATTAGGGATTCGCAAAAGTGTGTAGTCAAAATTGAACATAAGCATGTAGGATTTTGGAATTCCTCTTTTCCTTAATCATTATAATTAATATATGTGTCGTAATTTCCTATTTTTTTAATTATCCACTTTTGCATATTTCTAATTTTTTTCTATTCTTTAACGAATATTGTTAGGAATTACTATAGAACCGTTAGATATGAATTTATGATAACAAAACTATCAAAATTTAGCATTTCCAAGAAAACAAGTAGATTTTTACAATCATCAATTTGAGCATAAACTTGAATTTGTGATGCAAAATTGTTAGAAATAACGTGAATAGCAGTTATTTATATTGGATAATAGGGATTGATTTGATCTTCACATTAAAGTGTATAAATATTGAATTTTTAGGGACTAGTTTTTTATGATTTCAAAAAAAATCCGAAAATCACTATTCTTTTCCAAGATTTGATATTATACTTGGTTATTGAATTTATATTTTCTAAATGTCTCTTGAGTAGCCATCCTTAAACATTGAGACTTTCGTTAAGTTGGTAAATGCTCAATTTCCTAATTCTTTTTATGAGAAATTTAATTTTTTATATGACGTATGGAAGTAGGAGGTGATGTCTCTTTGAGCTCATGAAACCTAGATAGGAAATGAAATATTAGAAGATGAAAGAGGGACGAAAAGAACTTTCAATGGGATTACGAGCCCATGAAATATGATTATGGGGTGATGATGTTGACTACTTAGCAAGGACAATAGCCTAGATGGCTTGGTCAACATCTAGAGCCATGGAAGAGCAAGGAAGCGATACTCTTTTTGATAAAGTTGATGGCATGTAGAGCATGAGAGACTATGCAGAGGTTATAAGGCTTTATGTTTATTACAAACATGTAGTAGATGAGCTCATTGTCTCATCCACTTTATGTATTAGAAATGTGAGGGCATGGAGACAATGTAATATATATGATACAATGCACTAAATTTCATATGTTAACACATATATTTTGAAATAAACATCAATGTCAAAGTATATACATCACAAATCTAATACATACTCAGTATACTTTAAAATTATTAAAATAATTTTGGCAATCGTTTTGCTCATATGAACATATTTGAAGTCATATAAAATAATGTTGATGATTTCACTTTTTGTTATAGTAAATATGATTCATCATATTTTCATATAGATAAAAATAGAATATTTTCACACACAATATTTGTAAGATAGATATACGACACACTGTTTTTCTAAATAACCTCAAAATATATTTCTAAGAACTCTTTTTCGAACTCCATAGTTTATTTATTAAGATATATTAAATTAAAATATATGAGAGATGTAGTTTTAGCACGTAGGACAATTAGTTTCTAACTAACTTGATAACATATTTAAATGAAAGTTCTAAAAATTAAAACGATAAGTTGAGCCGTTTTTATCTATTCATTTATAACAAAATAAGTTATCAAAATATTAGTTGTTTCCTAACACAAATATATATATATATATGACAGGTCCAAGTTTAACAACTTCACATAATAAATTAAAAAGGAAAATTACTAAGTTTTATCTATACTTTTATCTCAATTAAATAAATTTCTATAGCTGAAATGAGGACACGTATTTTGGTTTTAACTATTTTTATTCTGGTTTCACTATGTAAGCACACTTGTTTGTTAATATGTTACATAAAAAATTTTGTTGTATTTTTGATATATTAATTTTAGTTCTCTTAAAACATTTATAGGTGCATCAAATATTTTAAGCAAATGTTTTAAGTAAAGCAGTTTCAGAGGAGAGAGCTCATTCTTACGTTTCACCAATGAGCCCTATTGGTAAACTTCATACACACGATCACCTTCTACCATACAAACATCTTGAACTCAATCCTATTTTATTTGGGGTTGTCATTTATGTAGAAATCATTGTTCGGAAAAAGGAAAAGATTTTCTTCAATGTATGAGTTTTATTTGTGTTTGTCAAGGTGAAAAAATATAAACAAATAAACCAGACAAAATAATAATATTTCATTTATATATTTACTTTATTCATATGTTATATATGATTATGTTTCATCATATATCACTTGATCGAAAATAGGTAAAACTTTATTGAGTATATAGCTATACACTTATCGAACCAACATATTGATTTCTTTATTAATTTTGGTTTTCAAAATTAGACGTTGAAGTAACTGATTTTTAAGATTGCTAGACTCTAACTAATCTAAAATGAGGTGATAGAATTAATTGGATCGATTTAGAAGCTAAGAATAGTTCTTACAGTTACGGACTTTCAATTGGTTGAAAACTGGAAAGAGATATATGAATAGTAAAAATAAATGACCACTATGCAAAGACATAAAAGTTTATGATTGATGGAGCTTATTTGTTCCGAGGAGTTTTGGATCTATTTCGAAATCACAAATCTGCGAACCTTTCAATTTTTATATTTTATACTTTTGGTGACATAACCTTTTCAAAGAAAAATATTTCAACTTTTGAACAAAAACAAAAAAAAACACTCCAAAGATATTTTAAAGTCTTATTTGACTCAAACACATTATCCTTCATCTCTTTCATCTCAATGAGGGTTTTCCATTGAAAAATCAGATTTCCTAAAATTAGGGATTCGCAAAAGTGTGTAGTCAAAATTGAACATAAGCATGTAGGGTTTTGGAATTCCTCCTTTCCTTAATCATTATAATTAATATATGTGTCGTAATTTCCTATTTTTTAATTATCCACTTTTGCATATTTCTAATTTTTTCTATTCTTTAACGAATATTGTTAGGAATTACTATAGAACCGTTAGATATGAATTTATGATAACAAAACTATCAAAATTTAGCATTTCCAAGAAAACAAGTAGATTTTTACAATCATCAATTTGAGCATAAACTTGAATTTGCGATGCAAAATTGTTAGAAATAACGTGAATAGCAGTTATTTATATTGGATAATAGGGATTGATTTGATCTTCACATTAAAGTGTATAAATATTGAATTTTTAGGGACTAGTTTTTTATGATTTCAAAAAATCCGAAAATCACTATTCTTTTCCAAGATTTGATATTATACTTGGTTATTGAATTTATATTTTCTAAATGTCTCTTGAGTAGCCATCCTTAAACATTGAGACTTTTTAAGTTGGTAAATGCTCAATTTCCTAATTCTTTTTATGAGAAATTTAATTTTTATATGACGTATGGAAGTAGGAGGTGATGTCTCTTTGAGCTCATGAAACCTACATAGGAAATGAAATATTAGAAGATGAAAGAGGGACGAAAAGAACTTTCAATGGGATTACGAGCCCATGAAATATGATTATGGGGTGATGATGTTGACTACTTAGCAAGGACAATAGCCTAGATGGCTTGGTCAACATCTAGAGCCATGGAAGAGCAAGGAAGCGATACTCTTTTTGATAAAGTTGATGGCATGTAGAGCATGAGAGACTATGCAGAGGTTATAAGGCTTTATGTTTATTACAAACATGTAGTAGATGAGCTCATTGTCTCATCCACTTTATGTATTAGAAATGTGAGGGCATGGAGACAATGTAATATATATGATACAATGCACTAAATTTCATATGTTAACACATAGATTTTGAAATAAACATCAATGTCAAAGTATATACATCACAAATCTAATACATACTCAGTATACTTTAAAATTATTAAAATAATTTTGGCAATCGTTTTGCTCATATGAACATATTTGAAGTCATATAAAATAATGTTGATGATTTCACTTTTTGTTATAGTAAATATGATTCATCATATTTTCATATAGATAAAAATAGTATATTTTCACACACAATATTTGTAAGATAGATATACGACACACTGTTTTTCTAAATAACCTCAAAATGTATTTCTAAGAACTCTTTTTCGAACTCCATAGTTTATTTATTAAGATATATTAAATTAAAATATATGAGAGATGTAGTTTTAGCACGTAGGACAATTAGTTTCTAACTAACTTGATAACATATTTAAATGAAGTTCTAAAAATTAAAACGATAAGTTGAGCCGTTTTATCTATTCATTTATAACAAAATAAGTTATCAAAATATTAGTTGTTTCCTAACACAAATATATATATATATATGACAGGTCCAAGTTTAACAACTTCACATAATAAATTAAAAAGGAAAATTACTAAGTTTTATCTATACTTTTATCTCAATTAAATAAATTTTTATAGCTGAAATGAGGACACGTATTTTGGTTTTAACTATTTTTATTCTGGTTTCACTATGTAAGCACATTTGTTTGTTAATATGTTACATAAAAAATTTTTGTTGTATTTTTGATATATTAATTTTAGTTCTCTTAAAACATTTATAGGTGCATCAAATATTTTAAGCAAAGCAGTTTCAGAGGAGAGAGCTCAATGAGCCCTATTGGTAAACTTCATACACACGATCACCTTCTACCATACAAACATCTTGAACTCAACCCTACGGATTTTATTTGGGGTTGTCATTTATGTAGAAATCATTGTTCGGAAAAAGGAAAAGATTTTCTTCAATGTATGAGTTTTATTTGTGTTTGTCAAGGTGAAAAAATATAAACAAATAAACCAGAAAAAATAATAATATTTCATTTATATATTTACTTTATTCATATGTTATATATGATTATGTTTCATCATATATCACTTGATCGAAAATAGGTAAAACTTTATTGAGTATATAGCTCTACACTTATCGAACCAACATATTGATTTTTTTTATTAATTTTGGTTTTCAAAATTAGACGTTGACGTCACTGATTTTTAATCGTTGCTAGACTCTAACCTAATCTAAAATGAGGTGATAAAATTAATTGGATCGATTTAGAAGCTAAGAATAGTTCTTACAGTTCGGACTTTCAATTGGTTGAAAACTGGAAAGAGATATATGAATAGTAAAATGAATGACCACTATGCAAAGACATAAAAGTTTATGATTGATGGAGCTTATTTGTTCCGAGGAGTTTTGGATCTATTTTGAAATCACAAATCTGCGAACCTTTCAATTTTTATATTTTTATACTTTTGGTGACATAACCTTTTCAAAGAAAAATATTTCAACTTTTGAACAAAAACAAGAAAAAAACACTCCAAAGATATTTTAAAGTCTTATTTGACTCAAACACATTATCCTTCATCTCTTTCATCTCAATGAGGGTTTTCCATTGAAAAATCAGTTTTTCCTAAAATTAGGGATTCACAAAAGTGTGTAGTCAAAATTGAACATAAGCATGTAGGGTTTTGGAATTCCTCCTTTCCTTAATCATTATAATTAATATATGTGTAGTAATTTCCTATTTTTTTAATTATCTACTTTAGCATATTTCTAATTTTTTTCTATTCTTTAACGAATATTGTTAGGAATTACTATAGAACCGTTAGATATGAATTTATGATAACAAAACTATCAAATTTAGCATTTCCAAGAAAACAAGTAGATTTTTACAATCATCAATTTGAGCATAAACTTGAATTTGTGATGCAAAATTGTTAGAAATAGCTTGAATAGCTGTTATTTGTATTGTATAATAGGGATTGATTTGATCTTCACATTAAAGTGTATAAATATTGAATTTTTAGGGACTAGTTTTTTATGATTTCAAAAAAAATCCGAAAATCACTATTCTTTTACAAGATTTGATATTATACTTGGTTATTGAATTTATATTTTCTAAATGTCTCTTGAGTAGCCATCCTTAAACATTGAGACTTTCGTTAAGTTGGTAAATGCTCAATTTCCTAATTCTTTTTATGAGAAATTTAATTTTTTATATGACGTATGGAAGTAGGAGATGATGTCTCTTTGAGCTCATGAAACCTACATAGGAAATGAAATATTAGAAGATGAAAGAGGGATGAAAAGAACTTTCAATGGGATTACGAGCCCATGAAATATGATTATGGGGTGATGATGTTGACTACTTAGCAAGGACAATAGCCTAGATGGCTTGGTCAACATCTAGAGCCATGGAAGAGCAAGGAAGCGATACTCTTTTTGATAAAGTTGATGGCATGTAGAGCATGAGAGACTATGCAGAGGTTATAAGGCTTTATGTTTATTACAAACATGTAG
>JAENJI010000128.1:127136-168496 GCA_018901935.1 Pugionium cornutum | reverse complement strand
TTTTATTTCTCATTTTTTTTCATCTCAGATATTACTTATCAGTAATCGGTAATCACAAATATCCTTTTTTGGAGAATTTCTTGTAACTGGTTTGCACATGGATAAGTTTTGAAAACTAACAAATCAATTACTACTTCATAGCTTTTTGTTTCCTTCAAACAATGGGAAATGGTTAGACCATTCTGAAAAATATGAGTTAAAATTTGCTAATATTTTACATTACAGTAAAAGATAGATTCTTTTTTCATTTTACATGTAGACATGTGTCTACTTAAATTTATGATATATCTATATGAGTAACATATGAAACCTAAATTTTTCTTTACTTTAAAAACAATATATCACATTTATACATATTTTAAAATAACCAGTAACTCTATAATAAATAAAATTAAAAATATGCTAATACATTATAATGACATATACAGTAGCAGTAATTTGTTTCTAACTATACAAAACTAGGATAACATCCTCACAACTGCATCCTGCTCATATGCTCTTCTTATGAAAATGGATGCGACCTTATAAGCTGTTTCCATCACTTCTGTAAAGCTTCTAATGAGACAGAGACAGCAGAAGGAACTCCGAGGGAAGCCAAACCGAAGCTTACATGCACGTTATGTCGTGGGCATGTAAAGAAATGGTTTGTTGTAAAAGCTGCTCGATGTTTTATAAACTCTATTGTTCTTGCGAGACTCGAGACTATATCGGAACCTATTCTGATATGAAGAGAGCATGTATGCAAAGGTTGAGCATATCCAAATGCAAGGCCATCAGAGGGAAGCTAATCCATTAAGACAGCTTAGATTTAGGTGATCGATGAAGAAGTTCTGTACTTTGATGAGTGGCTCTATGTCAGGTAGACTTAGAGATAGGAGCTAGAAGAAGGTCAACATTGTCTAGCGACGATGGTAGGAACTTGTCTTGGGTTTAAGTTAATCGGAAAACTGAGGCAACAACATATTGATTGGCTTTTTTATGATGATGAACACGAAGAGGATTAGTGACAATTTGGTTTTATTAGGGGAGTTTTTTTTTTAATTTAAAAATCCAGTTTCAAACCTTATTTTATAATTCTTAAACGAGTTGGAAAAAATGGGAGTCTTTTGAGAGTTTAATTTTATTACGTTAATCGTATTTTACAAATAATGAAATTACAAAGTTGATTTGGGTACTGATCAATTCCACAACTTACACTAATATTAACATTGTTTAAAAATGTTTGAAACTAATGAAAGTAATGTGAGATGAATTTGTAACAAAAAATCATTAATTATGAGAGATTCGTTATATTTCAAGATTAATCAAACGATTTTTTAATTAAAAAGTTATAAACAACATAGAATATATAAAAATAAATAGAAAACAGTATAAATGAAAAATCAATTGGATATAATATCACACATAACTAATAACTAGATTTATACCCACGCAATATGTGGAGAAAAATATTCGTAAGTTATATCTTATTATTAAATATAAATTAAATATTTATATAATTTTAAATTTTATTTAAAATTACTTTTAACATTAATTTTTGTATATATAAATTAAGAAAAGAAAATAATTATTTTTTATGAATTTAATAGTATTTTTTGGTTAGTTTAATAAAATATATTAATACTCTAACCAGATTAATAACAATGACATATATTGTAATTATTCGAATAAGTTAAGCCTATTTATATATTTATTTAAAATTTACTGTAATGATGAAACGTAAATATGATATTTTTGTTAATAACACGTGAGAGTAAAGTTATTTTCTTAAATTGTTTCTCAAATAATATATTAGAGATTAGGTAATAACTTAAATCTATTTATATTTATTTGAAATTATTTATAAATTAACGTATTAAAAACTCAAAGAAATAAAAATTATTGTTTTTGTAAATATAATACTATTTTTTGGTTAGTTGAATAAAATATATTGATTCTCTAGCCAAATTAATATCGGTGGCATGTATTGTAATTATTCTAGTAACTTAAACTTAATATATTTAAGCTGAAACTCGTTGTAGTGTTGACACGTCAGCATGATATTTTTGTTACTAACACGTTATGGTAAAATTATTTTGTTAAAAAGTTTCTCAAATAATATATTAAGGATTTAGATCGGACAATTTGGACTTGTTGCTATATTATATGAGTATAACCATATATATACTAAGGGATGACTTGATCCATAATGTCCTCTGAGCCTATATTACCCCTCTTGCTTAAAATTCACAAAGCCATCCATTTTTTAAGTTCAATGCTTAATTTTCTCATTTCTAGAGAGAGATAAACTGATAAAACGAGATCTCACAAAGCTTCTCTTTATCACCATTCTTCACTCTCTCAAGTCTTGATCCTTAGCTTCATCTCTGTACTCATGTAGGTTTATCTCTCCTCTTCTTTCTTTCTGTCTCTATATCTCTTCCTAAAATCTATATTGATTTTTGTTTGAAATGTAAAATTTTGCAGGAGAGCTGAAGATAGTAACACTTTAGATCTCAATAACTTACCTGATGATCCGTCCACAGACTCTTTCCCGTTCTTTGAAGAAGGTTCTTCTTCCTCTTCTTCTTCTGCTGGTACACACTACTCTCCCTTTTCTTTGGTTTATTTGAACGATTACATTTTGAAAAAATGAGATTAATCTCTACGTACCTTCAGCCTTTGGAAACCATAACTAACTAAGCTTTGGAAAGTAAAAATGTTTTTGATATAATCATTAATTAAGTGTACATCTACTTACTAGCTTAATATTTAGTAGGAGGGTTTAGAGAAAAGCAAAGCAAAGATGGAAAAGAGTATAAATGTAGATTTTGTTCACTCAAGTTCTTCAAATCTCAAGCTCTCGGTGGCCACATGAACCGCCACCGTCAAGGCAATACCTCATTATTCTATACATATATGAGTTTAATTTGCATGTATGATGATAAATTTTGTATTTGATTGATTTTGGTATATATGGTGATTGTAGAGAGAGAGACGGAGTCACTAAACAAAGCTCGTGAACTTGTTCTTCGCAACGACACCTTTCCTCCTCATCAAGGACCTCAATCATTTAGGTACGTTTAATGTCTATCTTTAATTTCAGAAACAAGTTTTAGTTCATTTTCCTTTTATAAAATATATTTTCTAATTAATCATTTGTTATGTTCTATATAGTTATCACCAAGGAGATGTGCATATAGGAGAGCTAATAGCTCCATTCAAACCAATGATGTATCCACCGAGATTGTTCCCTATCTCTGCCTCTTCATCAGCCCTTGGGCCGTCGCCATCGCCATCACCACCTGTGCAACCTTATCTTTATCAACCACCGTCTGATCCTCCGCGACCCTCCTCGTTTTACTATTTGCACAACAATCGTACACATCACGATAGCATTGATCATAGCGGTTACGGTCCTAACTCGAGTTACACCTTCATCGGTGCACCTGTGGCTAATGGATCTAGAGTTGCTCCTCTTCCTCCTCATCCTCTATCTCCACATCATATGGGCTATAACTAAGAAAAATGGAATAAATGTGTTTTTTTCTTTTATCTTTTTTATCAAATGTTAAATTCTATCCATTAATGTTTAAATTTGATCTCAATCCAGAAGGTGTTCGTGATAGAACACACATTTGATCTCAAAGCTAGAGAGAAAGAAAGACAAAGTTTGGATATGATTGCTTAGATCCCAAACAAAGTAAGCATGGGTTTAAACCTAACGACATCCATTTTATAATTTAACGTTGACTTTTTAAAACCAAAATTTACAAAATTAATGTAAATTTTGTGATCTAATTTGTCCATCCCATAGTTCAGGAATAAATATGCCTATTTAAAATACTTTGGAAATTAAAATTATCTAAGTGAAATGCAAATGGGAAAGGGAGTGTTGTATTTTGGGGTTATGTAAGAAGATTGTATTGATATATATGAAGGAGCAGCTTTTATCTTCTTCTTTTTTTTTTTCTTAACATCTTTGTCTTGGAGCTGTTTTCTGAGACCAAGTAAGGTGTTTTGTCGTTTTATTTACGACCTTTGATTTTTATGTTATGTTAGAGAAAATAGAAGTCAAGTGACTGAGAGAGAAGAAAGATCAAGTTAAGTTAGATTTAAACTTCAATAGTTGAGTTCTAACTAACTCTTCCTCTGTTTGCTTTGGATATTAATCATATATAGTTGAGATCTTGTAAAACAATTTGAAATTTAATCATCTTTTTCCATTTGCACTTCTTTTTATTAGATTTATTGTTTTTTATTGAGATGAAACGTAGAGTAATCCTAATATACCAAGTAGACTCAGTACTTAGCCTCAACTCTAATATTGTTTTTTATCTATGTATACTATGGTGAAAATGTCCTATATACTTGAATTACGTGTTGACAGAAGAATTGGAATACGGCTAGAGACTATATATAGTTCGTGTAAACAAGGAAAAAATGTTCAAATTACGTTACACCTGAAAGAAAATCCAAAGCATAAACTTAAAAAACTAGATTTAGTATCTTGTAAATGAGTCAAAACTAGTGAACAAAGAGAGAGAGAGAGTATGAGATCTCAAGCTGAAGCATGTTTGTGTGATAAAAGGAGAAAAAAGAGATATGCCATGAAACAAATCATAGTTTTGTGAAAGAAGGCTAACCCTAGATATGTATTTACAGTCTTCACAAGAATCATATATAAAATTAAATGAATAATCAGAAAGCGAAAGGTGAGAGAGGGAGAGAGATTGAGTGGATCAATATAGATATGTGTATGAGAATAAATTAAGGCTTATTAAAAATACAAGTTGGACTGAGTCATATACAACTGTGGTAAGGACTCATTGATGCAGTTAAGTTTCTTTTTGTTTCAGTCTGTCGATTACAAACCCTATTCTCTTTAGATGATCAGCTTTTACCATTTCTTAGCTTTTCTCCTCAATTTCAACTCTACCCTATGTATATGTGTGGCCATATGAGATCTACTCATTTCAGAGGCATGCGTCTGTCTATATATTTATCTACAGACTAGTTAATAAAATAGTTTATTAATATCCCTGAATTTCATGAAAACAATTTTCAAAAAAATAGGAATCACATGAGACTTTTATAATTAAGAGGGAAATGGGTAAAAGTAGGGGCTAAGAATATGTGTTTGAAAAGGATGAAACAGGAAAGTAAAGCTTTTTCTATTTATGAAATTACAAAATTTAGGGTTCAATTACCGATTGCTGTATTATTAGTAGAATAGGCTGCATCTGCTGTTCCTATACAATGACACACTATAAAACCATGTATTTAATTACTTACTCACTTTTTATAGATTTAGATATGGTGTTTATTTTGGGTAATGTATAATATAATCAGAGTACATTTCGAGGCTGGATGTATAGCTAATCAGATTTAAATTGGAAATAATTAGAAACTTAGAAATTTGAGGTTTTTTACATATACGTACGACCTTCAAGTGTATTTTTATTTATAAGGTAAAAATTAGTAATAATTCGTATTTGAATTATTAGTTATAGTTCAAATTTGTTATACTGCTCCAGATATCTCACTAGAAAAATTGGAATGAATGTTTCGAAGATAAAATATTAGTCATTATTCCATACTTTCTTCATTTAACAAAAATATCATTTTATAGTATTTTTTTTTAACATATATACAAAATTATTTCTTATGCTTTACTCTTCCAGTCGCTTTAAAAGCTTGTGATATGATTAACGATCTAAGTGGGAGAGGAGTTGTGCAATGTTTTTCCAATAAAGCCAAGGACTATGTCAAATTCTTATTTAGGAACCAAGTTGATTGAGATGGAGTGATAGCATCGGTAAATAAGGTGTTATGTGTGATGATTGAGTAAAATGTAGTTACGACGATCAATGGGTATATTTTGAACAAGGACTAAGTCTCTGCTCGACGTTTTTTGATCTGTCGCCTCCGAGAGACATTGTGTTGTGGAACACTATATGATCATCAACATCATAGTTTTATTTCACCTATCAAAGAAATTACAAATTCAATACTTCAAGGAGACTCTCTGAGATGATTGAACCTACAAATCCAAAAACAATTTCTTGAATTGGACCAGTTGCAGAGAACAATTCTCTCTAACAACCTCACAACTCCAGATTTACAATCAATGACTCTAATAGAAAAGTAACAATTACCACTTATACTACCTAATACTCAGTATCTCCTTACCTCTTCTGTCCAGCTCAGCACAAGTCGTTAGTCCAGCTCAGCCTCTAAAACACTCTCTGCCAGCTCACCTCTATTCCTCCTCCTTTTGTACACACATAAAGGAAACTTCATACTCTTGAGACAATCAGGATTGTATTTGTTAGCCCTTTTTTAATATAAAAAAGCATTTTTCAGATGAAGTTGATTGATTCGTTGGATAAATCAGGTACGACTTGCTCAAGACCATTCATATTTGCACTCCTTCCAAGATCAAAACACTCCAGTAACGTGTTCGATGTGTATTTAAATAGCTCAAAACTTTAGACTTAACCAAGTTGTAATCATCATCGTCTAAGAGTCTGTTTAGTATTTATCACTCACATGCCGTTGCCTACATTGAATAGGGTCTCAAGGATTGTCCTTGCAAGTGTCAAGGAACGTGAAAGACGTGTTAGCCTCGCTTTGGTTCAAGTCAACAAGGGAGCGGGTTTGAAGTCGAGTGTAAAATCGATGATGGGCCATTTCTTCCGTGACAATTCGTATTTACACGAACACATTGTATCACTCGAAAGGTTAGTGCAGGCATAAATATTATATTTAAGCAAAAACGAATGCAGGTTGTTACGTGAAAAACTTGGAAGAAAACTAAAATCCAAAAAGGACAACTAAATTATCATATAAAAGCCAAAACAATGGTTTCAGTAAAGAAACCTTTTGTTTAAAAAGCGAGAAACATTAAATCAGTAACCAAAAACAAAACATAGGAATCATAATCGAAACTCTTTTGGACATCCAAAGTGCTTTTTCTTCTTCCATTTTTATTCAAAAACGAGCCAACACACACAGAAACTCAAACTCACTCGCTGCAAAAGATCTTTGGAGTCAACTTAAGCCTTTGACATGTGAACGATAAGGTCAACGACACGAGAACTGTAACCCCACTCGTTGTCGTACCATGACACCAACTTCACAAACTTGTCGCTCAATGCAATCCCTGCCTTGGCATCGAATATGCTTGACCTACACGCAAGAAACCAAAACATTCAATTTGTTAAATATATGGTCTCTACATTTATCAATCTACAGATTTCATTATTATTATTAATTACCTGTTGTCACCAACAAAGTCTGTAGACACAACATCATCCTCGGTGTATCCCAAAATTCCCTTCATTTTGCCTTCGGATTCCTCCCTGGATAATTTAACCAAAATCAGTGTAAGTATTGAGCTCATCTCAAGTCTAACGGTGAGATCGCCAAAATCAGTGTGTGTTAACATTTCTTTACTTGATAGCCTTTTTAATTTCGTCGTATGTTGCAGCTTTCTCAAGTCTAACGGTGAGATCGACAACTGAGACATCAACAGTTGGAACACGGAAAGACATTCCTGTCAATTTTCCATTGAGGGATGGTAGCACTTTCCCAACAGCCTAATAAAAACCATTAAACCATGGAAACATATTAGATTTTACCATAATTTTCTCATTCAAAGTTAAACACATAAGATAAATCAAATTTTACCTTAGCAGCACCAGTGCTGCTCGGAATAATGTTGAAGGAAGCAGCTCTTCCACCTCTCCAGTCCTTCATTGATGGACCATCAACAGTCTTCTGGGTAGCTGAATCACACAAACAAGTAAATTTCCATAAACAGAGGTAAATTGCAGATATTAATCTAATGAAACAGATGTATGTATATATAAGTACCAGTGATAGAGTGGACAGTAGTCATGAGTCCCTCAACAATTCCAAACCTGTCGTTGATAACCTGCATAAATAGATTGCAATTTCAATGATTCGACTTGAAATTCAGATGTCAGGATTAGATTTCATATTTATGGCTTGAAAAACGAAATAGAAACCTTGGCAAGTGGAGCAAGGCAGTTAGTGGTGCAACTAGCGTTGGAAACAATGTCTAGATCAGACTTGTACTCATGCTCATTGACACCAACAACAAACATGGGAGCATCTTTGCTTGGGGCAGAGATGACAACTTTCTTGGCACCACCCTGAACATAAACGAAGCATATGAACCAAGTGGTCTCTAAACAATTAAAAGTATTTCTCAAAACAAATCACTCAACAAACAAATTATTTAGCACAAGCATATTTGTATCTCAACACAATTCTTATATTATATGATAAATAAAGCCCAAAACAAACCTTCAAGTGAGCAGCAGCCTTGTCCTTGTCAGTGAAGACACCAGTAGACTCAACGACAAAGTCAGCTCCAGCCTCACCCCATGGGATATCCTCTGGGTTCCTTCAAAAGTAAAATATTACATGTAAGACTTTCATAAGTATCAATTACATGCAGAGATGTACAAATGTAGAATCAACCTACCTTATGCCGAAAACAGTGACTGGCTTCTCACCAAAGAGAAGGGTCTTCTCATCCTTGACCTTAAGTTCATGGTGCTTCCACTGACCGTGAACACTGTCATACTTGAACATGTATGTCTGCAACGATTCGATACCACAAGCATTATTCAATAAGAAAATTCATCCACTAAGTAATCAAACCAAATCACACACAATTAACAATGAAAAGAATACACCAGACCCGATTCAGATCTATGTGCAAAAACAGAACCCGCCTTGAATGTATACTACTTAAAAATCTATTTGATATTGTCCAATTACGAGAATAACAAGCTTAAGAAAAATCTACATCGAGTAGCATAATATCCAGATCAAAACGGTATTAACCAATCCAGATCGAACCAGCATCAAAAGTTAGATAAAAACGAACCATGTACTCGGTGGTGATGAACGGATCGTTAACAGCGACGAGCTCAACATCGCTCCTCTGAAGAACAACTCTAGCGACCAAACGACCGATTCTTCCGAAACCTTAACACCATTTCACGAAGACCAAAAGTTCAGATTCCACAGATCCAAATTAAGGAAAATCAACCAAACCTATGAACATACGATAGAAAAGACACTCACCGTTGATTCCGATCTTAATCTTCTTGTCCGCTACACAAACACAAGAGAAGTCAAAAACACGATCAGAATAGAAAACCATAACGAAAACATCAACGGCGAAACCAGAGATCAAGAAAACTTACCCATTTCCGAAATGAAAGATAGGAGAGAGAGAGAGAGACAGATGTAGATGATATCGAGGGAGAAACTCAGATGTGAAAAACTGTGAGTGAAGGTTTGGTGACGCTTTAGGGTTATTTAAAAGAGAGTAGAACGTGATGATGGGGGAGGGGATCGAAGTTTGATCGTGTGGCTGAGAATTTTCCTTGGGGAAAAGGTTACATATCAGATTCAGTAATCACTATTACTAGATTGTCCTTTACTTTTTCCACTTATTTACCATTTTGTTTTGCCTCGTAGGATTTAGATCTGATTTTTGAGAAACTAATGGCGCTTGCACTTCACGCGCAGCCCCTGCAGTATTCTAGATTTAAACTCAGATGGGGCCTGGGCCATGCCGATACGCACAAGACCGCAACGTAGCAGATTCTGAACATACTTCTATTGACAACCACTAAGAGTGCGCCATGTACGCAAACGAATTAGTTTTTACACCAAATAAGAATATTATTAATTTCGATAAATTTTGTTTGCTTGCTTTTAAAAATCGGAAATTTCAAATGGTTGTTGACTGAACATTTAATACTATTCTTATACTGAATTCTACTAAATAAAAGTAGCTAATAGAGGCTCTATCCACTTAAACAAAAAAAATTATTCTACACCGATACGTAGAATTATTAAAATAAAGATAGAAAAATATATGTTTAATAGAAAAGTAAATTTATTACTAAAGGAATTTCAAAAGTAACCGGTTACTATTATTAAGATATATTTATCAATAATCAATATAATTCAATGTATACTATTTGGTGGTTAAAAAATATACAATTTAAATCTAATAGTTAATTCCACCAAAAAAGAATATCAATAGTTAACAAATGAGCATAATATCAACACACATAAGCCGACAATTATAGAAGACGAAAAATAAAAGAAACGCAAACAAATGAGAACGGAAAAATAAGAGAAACGCAAACAAATGAGAACTTCAACATATTTTTAATTATCTAATTCAATAATTATAATGATCTATTCAGCAGTTTCTCCTTCAAATTATTAAAACTTCAACATATTTTCAATTAGATTTACATTCATCTAAACAATTAAAAAATTAATACTCATTTCTTTTCCCCCACTAACTCACATATGATTGGTCATTACCATCATAATAATGACATTCAATTACCAATATTATAATTATTTATTCACCTACTAAATCTTCAAATTATTAAATCTTCAATGTAATTTTAGTCGATTAGAATTACACTCATTTAAAAAAAAAAAAATTTAATAACCGTTACATTCACACCACTAACTAACTTATTATTGGTTAGTACCCTCATAATAATGATCTTCTCTTACCAACGTTATAAAACACCAACTATCATATTGTTAATCACAAATCTTGCACACAATCTCTAAAAACAAATCATGACATCAAAAACACTCTTACTCCTACCTCTCACCCTCATATTTCCACCTTCTTCGACGACTTTGATGGAGATTTTGCAAAGAAAAAATTGGTCAGATTTTTTAAATTTTGGGCCAAAAGTTTTAACAAAATCAACACACTCATGAGTTTAGAAATGCTACTTCCCGACAAGAAAATATGTTTAATAAGTTTTGAAATACTTTTCTTTTTACCTCGATTTTTTCTTTATATTTTCTCATTTTATTTTTTTTAATCTCTATTATTATATTTTCATTCTATTATATACAAAATAGATATATGACACATAGTATTTGCCTTTTATTTAATTTCTGTTTTGATTACTTACAAATATTATATTTTATTTATATAATAAATAACTTCCGAAATCAGTTTTTTTCTCATCAAACGAAATATATGTCGTTAAGACTATTTCTAATGTATTTTTTTGTTATATTTTAAAATATATTATAGTTTTCTCTAATATATTATTCTATTTTTTAAAACACTAATTATCTGATAGAAAATTTTACAATCTAATATAGTAAAAATTCATTTTGGCAAACAGAATTTTTCGGTTGGAATATATTTTGAAAGCTAGCTCAATTTACAAGCTAAAAAGTTTATTGTCAATATTAGTAAAAAAATTCTGTAAAGCCATCGATCATAAAAATGATATATGTTTCACCGATCAAACAACAATAATAAAAAAACATAATCCGCGCGGTACGCAAGGGCTAACACCTAGTTTATTTTAGAAGACGTAAAACTATGCATGAGGCTTGTAGAATTATGACAAATATGAACGTGATGCAAAAAACTGTCTATTGTAAGTTTTTGTTATATGAAACTTATGCATTAATAATTTTTTACAACCAAAGTAATTGGTTATTGGATATATATTGTAACATAAATAGATGATAAAATTAATTAAAAGTAATATAAATGATGGTGCTAGACCTAAAAAATATCATAATACAATTTTTATAATTATTCTTGTATTTTTAAAAGTCTACTACGGATAGGTTAAAAACATTTCTCCTTCCAAAAGAATTTGAATTATAACCTTTAGGCACATAGGAACCAAAACATCAAAATTCAAAAGTCTCACTCCACCTTGTATTCATATTCACCAAGAGATTAATATATCATCAATCAAAACATTTATGCTCCACCCAATGACATAAATCAAGATAAAACTGTTTTATGTAGTTAAGGAGTTTATATGCATTCGCTTTTAAACACAATATTTAAAGGTGTATTATATATGAAGCTTCTATATATGTATCAAAATAATTTTTGTTTAGGGTATGAAAGATATTATATTCTGATACGTACAACATGTGTTCTATATTTATCAAATAATAGCTTCATATTTATACACATAGATGCTCCACTTTGAGAGCTTTGGTTGGTCAGTTGACTGTGACCGCAAAAAAAAAAAAATCTCACTTTATGCAATGTTGCATGACTCTTGGCTTTTGCCAAAAGTCTCCTTCTCCTCTATTTTCATTTTATTTGTGTTAGGTCAATGCGTATAAACTCCTTAGTTAGTGTAGAGAACTTCTTAATTTTGGTATATATATGGATCATTACATTCTATTTATAACTACATTAATCATCGGCAGTCAACCATATTTCATACATATATCTTTGAGATCTCACTATGACCCGCAAATAAAACAATTAAATGCTCAACGTAGTACTTTTTCATTATCTGAGTATTAACTTCAAATTTGATGCGAAAATTCCTTAATTATTGATTATTTTGAGGTATTTTGCGGATTTTTCATATATTATTTAAAAAATTTCATATTATTGTCCTGTTCGTATCCCTCCCTTTGATCTCGGAAGTGCCATTATTCCAATGTTCAAAGTAATCGCAAGTGAAAAGAACAAAAATAGATCATTATCAAAGTATATTGTAAAATTCGATTCTTAAAAAAAAAAGATAGATGCAATTATTGATGTAAACCCTCCTGACAAAAAAATGATTGATGCAAACGTTAGCGAATGGAATCTTATCCATGTGGATCTACTTAGAACTTATGTTAGTCCAGTAACGTGATGGATTAGATGTAGATAAATTGGTTTATGTATGCATTTATCATTTCAGTTAACACACCACATATATGTATATATTCATAGATTATATACTATATTTTAATTTGCTCTTGTTTACTAAATGGAATTGCGTAGTTGTTAATTATTTAGGACAATCAACTGGATAGATTCAATCGAAAAATATAACAAAGGAAACCAAAGCTAGTATTCGATGTTTTAGGCTACTTCTATTCATAAACCTTGTCCGTTTTCATGTTTGAAGTCGTAAGGTGCATGCAAGTTGATAGATATGTCACATTTGAACAAGTGCGTTCTTCGTCCAGGGGAAAAATGAAGGAAATGTATAAAAGAAAATGAGATAATACTTACAAGGGTCTGTCTGTGATTAGATGAACTGCTGATAGAATTGGACAAGAAGTTTTGTGAACCCATTCTCTCATCTTACTCCTCGGTACACAGCACCGGGTTGAAGATCATCCATGTTTTCTATGTTCCTAAAACCATCAACTTGCAAACATGTCCATCCCCTCCGAGCTAGAAAATCACGGTAATCTTCTTCCGTGTAGAAGATTTTCTCTTCTGTATGGACTGGTAATTGGTTTGATTCATCATAATGGCAAATCCTAATGGCCAGTCCTGCAAAATGAGTTTTGGATGTTGAGAATTCAGTAAACCGGTATGTGGGGGTAAAACGCGGTGTTCAACAGATATGAGTGGTGGAAATTTAGTCTTACCATCATCAACATGGAGTAGATAGTTCCCTAAGGGCATGTCCCGGTCAAGGCAGCGTACAACTTGATCTTCATCTTCTAACCAAAAAGCCCGTCGAGTTCTTAAGCCAAAAGCGGATCTGATTGTCTCTTTGATTGCTTCAGTGCTACCATCAACACCGATTCTTCTTGTATAGTCGCCAAATTTTACTGTAATGACCCTCCCACCAAAAGGCTGCCCATGAGCATCACCACCTGCTTGTAAAAACATGATACATAGAAAGTCTAAGTCAATTATAAGAGACAGGCATAATCAATCAAGCAGAAGAACAGAGCCTGTGAAGAAACCTCAAAACTGGACTGATTTTGTTTTGCAAGAGTTAGAAAAAATCACAGTTTCTTACATATATTACAGCATGCTCGGAACATAAAGTTCAAAAACAAATCTTTGGACTTTTGGAAAATTAACTTTGAGGCTTAAGCCATCTAAGATTCTTTTTTTCTGAGACTTGCCATTTCCAGGAGTGTCTCTCCAATTCCAAGGAGGAACTCCATTTGGTGCAACAGCATCCACTGTAGGCATTACAAGAGGATGACCATCATGATCAAGACGCTTTTCAAGGTTTAAAGCTGGCCTGCCATTAGCTGGAACATAGATAAAAACACTTATCAAGACACACACAAATCTTCTATAAACCAAACTAAACCATCTAATAGAGAAACTATCTGTGGATCCCACTGCAGAGTCATGTCCCAATTACAGAGATATCAGATGACAGATAAGTTTCCTCTCGCAAATGCAAATATTTGTTTCCACACCCAAATGCTCACAGAGCAAGTTAATACCTCTAGTATTGCTGAAGGAGGACTTTTCCATCAATTTATAAAAAACAAGCTTCAAGAGGCAATGAACGAACAAAACCTCTCCTCTTTGTACTTCGCAAAATATAATAAACACATAAAAGTGATAGATAGAACAGTACCTTCAACGGATCCAAAAGAAATGCTCGTATCATCAAAACCTATGATGAAAGATAGGTTACCACTTTAAAGAAAAGAATCTAAAACCACCAAACCAGATTAAGTAACAAAGTACTATCTTCTTAAATGATTATGAAGCCATATTAAGAAACCTACTCTAAAACGGGACTTCAACTAGTATCTTCTCAGCCTAAGCTACATATAAGATCCCTATAAGCATTGCCCAAATTGTAACAACTATCTTATCAAGATAAAACCTTATCACAGTTGGGTTTCCTCAAAAACGAATCAAGGAACTTGCAGTTTATACCAAACGAGGAAATTGAGAAACCCTAAATTTAGCCAATTTTCA
This sequence comes from Pugionium cornutum, assembly GCA_018901935.1. Taxonomy (NCBI): domain Eukaryota; kingdom Viridiplantae; phylum Streptophyta; class Magnoliopsida; order Brassicales; family Brassicaceae; genus Pugionium; species Pugionium cornutum. The sequence continues at coordinate 153,756 of JAENJI010000128.1, read as the reverse complement.
CCTTTATCAGTAAACTGCATAAAGGAATCAACTTTAGCAGCGGGTGTATTAAGGCTCTTGTTATACTGTGTCGTCACTTTCTTGCTCCTCTCCCTAAGAATGTCTTCAATCTCCTTGTGATAAGACATCTTCGCCGATCCATTTCGTCTATCATGATGCTTCGCCTTTTTATACTCCTTCAAAAGATTCCTCCACTTATCGGTACACATAGTAGGAGATCGATCGAACCCTTTCTCTCTCATCTTCGCAGAAATCTGTTCCCAGAGATGCTTGTTAGATTTGGAGGTGTTGAAGAGACCGTCCATACCTCGACGGAAGATGATTAGGCTACGAGTCTCGTCTTGAACCCATGTTTCCGCTCGTTTCTTCGGAGCTTTAACTTCGTGATCCTCACTGCTGCTTTCTCCGAGGAGAATATGTTGCGGCTGGAGATGATGATGTTGATGATGATGATTGTGCGGCTGTAGATCTCCTGCTCCATTGGAAGTGACATCGATAACCATATCGCGAGGGATGGCTGAGGAATTGGTGTTGTCATCTTTGTAAAAATCGGTCGCACGGGGCTTATCGGATACGAACATTGCTGTCTCCCCGGAGAGACAATGTTCTTTGTTCTCACACAAGCCCCTGAGCACAGAGCGATAGCAAAAATATTTTGGGTGAAAAAAACCTACAAATTTTGTTATGGGAGATTTGTTTAATCGTCTAAAAAAATATAGTCTAAATTTCTTTTTTCCAACTTTGGAAACTAAGCTTTATATTGACTTATTGAATAATGAAATTAAAAACTTTTATAACCAATGAGATGTAATTGATATTTGATAGGAGTAAATGACTAATAACCGTAATGAAGTAAAAAGTTTTTGTAATGTATATGTTTTCATTAATTATTTTCAATATTTTGTGAATTAAAAAATAATTTCGATGATTAAACATTCATTATTGAATATTCGTTTGAATTTTATAATTTCAAAAGCTTCTATTGTTTCAAATATGTTATGAAACATTAGAATACTTTGATACATATTGCATATATTTTTAGTTTTTATCTAACACCATTTTTAATATAAAAAACGAGAATAAGAAAACCGATCTTAAAGCCTTTTTTCAATTCAAACTAACATCATTAAAAACTTATAGTAGATTCTGTTATGTAAACTATTAATTATGTTATAGTATTTAAAATACTTAATTTTAATTTACAAAGTAAGTTTTCAAAAGTTTTGAAAAATGAATTAATTTTCAATTACAAAGCAGAATGTTTTTCCCATTAAGTTCACAAAGCTGAATGTTTTTTTCTCAATAAATGAACGATTTAAGACAAGCAAACAAATATGTTTAGCAAAAAGTATTAAAAAACTGTTATATATATGCCACAATGTGGACGCTAACAAGACATAAATTAGGGTTATACAAAGTAATTAAGATCGTCCACGTTTTAATGATCTCCTATTGATCCGTTTGAAACGTGAATGAGTAGAAGTTGCTTCGAAGGCGGTAGCCGCGGTAGACGAGCTGTACTCCTCTTAGCTCGAGTCTTGTACCTTCATTCTCTGCATCCAAATGCGAAAAACATAGCGTACACCATTTGTGTTCAAGAGTCTCTTGATATTATAGTTCTTTCAACAGTGATTCGCGTGTAATGCCGATTCGGAGTTGTTCTTGGGACACTGATCAGTAGGTCAGGTCGACAGAAGAACCTAACCGCTAAGCGACTTTGATGAGAGATCCGAGGTTTAAAAGATGAATCGTACAATTCTCTTTGTCCTACCTTAGGCGTTGGATCGTGCGTTTATATGCCATCCAAACATATCCGAGATCAATGGCGTAGATGTAGAAGCAATATACAAGGAAAGAAGACGAAGAAGCAAAGACAAGGGAACCGATTTCGAGCCAAACCGAAAACTTTGAACTGATTCATCGTATCGTTTAGGTCGGTGATAAAGTTGGGTTTAAAACATTTTTAAAATGTCCGCTTGAAAATTCCGTAAATAATTTAAGAGAGAGACCTGGCAGGGCCAGACAGAACACAAAAAAACAATATTAAAATAAAAATAATTAGATTTGAGAAAAAAGTTCGATCAGCCATGGGAGAGAAGAATGATAGCTGGATCACAAGAGCAAAGAGGCGACAAATTACAAAGAAGAAGAAAGAAACTTGAGAAGAAAAACTCGTCTTGAGGCAAAGCAAAGGACAAAGCGGATTTTTTTTTGAAGTCAATAAATAACAACGAAAGTGATTTGGAAGAACTTCAGTGTGAAATTTTGTAAGTTTATTGTTGTATTATCATCATAAATCTTCGTTATAAATCATCATATTTATCTCGTCTGGCTAAATTTTTATTTGGGATTTTGTTCGATCTTGTTTTTCTTTTCTGATTGCGATTGTGTACAGAATCAGACTCGAAAACCGGAAGTTTCGTAATCTGGTTCGGGCTGGCGATAAATTTTCTGGGTATCGTGAGTGATTAAGGAAGAAGAAAAAGGGGGTATTGCTGTACTAATTTGGGAAGTTAGAGATTCCTCTCCATTTCAGGTTCGTGGTTTTAACTGATTTGCTTTTTTTTTACTGCACCATATCTTCAACATATAAACGATTTGTGTGTCTTGGATTTTGCTTCTTCCGAAGGAGATGATGAATTTTTTCCTTCTAGGTATTGTATTGGAATGATCAGAGAATCTGAGTTTGTAAACTATGTGGAAACAGATTATAAGTAAGCTTCCTAAGAAGTCTTCTTCTAAGAACCACTCTTCATCTAATGCCATTGCATCTACTTCAAAAAGTAGTGACAATGGTGCCAGAAAATCAGGGAGTTCTCACACCATGAACGCCCCTGTTGTGAAATCTGTTGCTCCTTCTCCAGATTTAGGGTTTAAAGATGGGACTTCAAAGGGAAATGGGAATGGTTTCACGCCGTATGAAGCATTGCCGAGCTTTAAAGATGTTCCAAATGCAGAAAAGCAAAACTTGTTTACGAAAAAGCTCAACTTGTGTTGTATAGTGTACGATTTCGCGGATCCAACAAAGAACGTTAAGGAAAAAGAGATTAAGCGGCAGACATTGCTTGAGCTGGTGGATTATGTGGCTTCTTCAAACGCCAAGTTCAGCGAAATGGTTATCCAAGAAGCCGTTAGAATGGTTTCTGTTAACATATTCAGAACATTAAATCCTCAACCTCGAGAAAATAAAGTTACTAATGCCTTAGACTTGGAGGAAGAAGAGCCTTCCATGGATCCTGCTTGGCCTCATTTGCAACTAGTCTATGAGCTTCTCTTGAGGCTTATTGCTTCACCTGAGACCGACACTAAGCTGGCTAAGAAATACATCGAGCAATCTTTTATCACACGGTTACTAGACTTATTTGATTCCGAGGATCCCAGAGAAAGAGATTGTCTGAAAACCGTTCTACATCGCGTCTATGGTAAATTCATGGTTCATCGTCCTTTCATCAGGAAATCCATAAACAACATTTTCTATCGGTTTGTTTTTGAGACTGAGAAACACAATGGGATTGCTGAGTTTCTAGAGATTTTGGGAAGTATCATCAATGGATTTGCTCTGCCCCTTAAAGAAGAGCACAAAGTGTTTCTGGTTCGAGCTTTGATGCCCCTACATAAACCGAAATGCTTGCAAATGTATCATCAGCAACTGTCTTATTGTATCACACAGTTTGTTGAAAAGGATAGCAAACTTGCTGATACGGTTATAAGAGGACTGTTGAAGTCTTGGCCCGTCACAAATAGTTCCAAGGAAGTCATGTTTCTAAACGAGCTAGAGGAAATATTAGAAGCTACTCAACCTCCTGAGTTCCAAAGGTGTATGGTCCCATTGTTTCGCCAAGTTGCTTGGTGTTTGAACAGTCTCCATTTCCAGGTAATAGTTTATAGCATTTCATATTTCTCCAATTGCATTTGGGGTTTGATGATTCTTGTAATGATTCCTCACACAAGATTGAAATATGTGATATCTGATAGGTAAAAGCTTGGTGTTTGTTATGTTAGGCTCCTGGTGTGCTCATTGTAAAAGTTGTGATTAAAGCTCGGATCTTTATATAAGCACTAGAAAGAACAAAAAGGTTGAGTCTTTTTTATCATTTTTTTTGCAGGTTGCAGAGAGAGCTTTATTCTTATGGAACAATGATCATATCGAGAGTCTAATAATGCAGAACCGTAAAGTTATTCTTCCTATCATTTTCCCTGCATTGGAGAGAAACACTCAGAAGCATTGGAATCAAGCTGTTCAGAGTTTGACGCTGAACGTGCAGAAGATATTTAATGACATTGATCCAGAATTCTTCAAGGAATGTCTTGCTACGTTTAGAGAAAATGAATCAAAAGATGCTGAAACTAAAGCAAAACGCGAGGCGACATGGAAACGGTTGGAAGAAATTGGGATGCAAAATCAAGAGAGTTCATCATAAGGGTTCTAGGTTGTAGAGAGAGGTTTTGTTTTGTAATTTCGTTCTTACTACATTGGAAAATTGGGGTTTGTGAGAAAAAGTTTCAGATTTATCTTCTTTGAAGAGATGCAGAGATGTAATGTCGTTTCCTTTTGTTTCTTCTTCTTTATTTATGATCTTGTCAACAGGATCTGATGCATCATATAAAGATAAGACGCTTACTTTCCTTAAGTAAAAACTAAAAACCAAACCTATGAATATACAGCTTTAATAAACATAAAACTTTGACATTTTTTTGTTATAACAATATTTAAAAATATGAAATATATGGTGTATGATGTTGCAAAAATAACCAGCAAATGTAAAAGAATAGCAAGATAATTTCAGAAGATGAACATATAAATCGGAAGATGGAAATACAACAGGAAAGAAAATAAAAATCAAAGCTTTTATTGTAATTCAATAATCTTTAACATTTTGTAGAATACCTTTTTGAATTTTTCCGATGGATAAATCCAAAAGAAGAAAAAAATGATACAAAGTTCTACAGAAATTCACCTATCCTCAAACAGACAACAATGATTAAGAAGAAACACATGTCACCTATTCAACAGGTCCACATTGATCATTCGCCGTATCGATCCAACGGCCCACAAACATACACACACACAACAAGAAGATCGCCCTTACGGTTTCTTTTCAAGCTTCTTTACGCGTGATCCTGTCGGTTTAAAAACATAAGAGAGACTGTTACATTTATGCTGTCAAACAGAGAATTCGAGTTCTTTTCACAATTTTCTATCGAATCTTTTTCACCTAAAGCAGTAGATTCCAAGAGCAGCTGTGATCTCATGGATGACCGATGTTGCAAAGTGCAAGTATAATGACACTGTTTTTCAGCAATAAGACGATGGTTTAAAGCGGTGAAGATGATTAAATCAACATCTCAATAAGGTTTTTTTCTGATCAAACCTGTAAATACACAGTAGCCAAGAAGAACCCAAAACTCGTTGACTAGAGGAACCCTGAAAGATGAAGTTTTCTTCGATATTAAAGACAACGACTGATGAAGACCATACGGAAAATGTAAAGAAGAAAAAAACATACCCCGCATTTAGCCTCGCGGTTAGAGCATTCGCAAGTGCAAAAGGAAGATAGAGTAGAGACTGCATTTTGAGTTCAAAAAGATTTCAGAAGGTTACATTTCCAAAACCAGTAGGGCGAAATTGGGGAGAGAAAACTCGAAAAGCTATCGGATTTACCATGCACATGTTTGTTTTCAGTCCTTTCGGCTCATCACACAAGTGAGCAAGAATCATTCTTCCCTGAAAAAGAAAACATAAAAACAAACTTCTTTGAGTTACAATTCTTTAGAATGATAGTAAGTAGCATTGATCAATAAATAAGAAACCAAGAACTACCACTAGAAACCCAAATGCAAGTCCAGTTCCAAGTACAACTAAGTGAGGGTATGTCGCTATGAGATTCAGTGGAGACAAGTAATCCCTGTAGAAAAATAAGATCTAAATGATTTTCAGCGACCAAAGGAGAGAAAGATCACAGGTATTTTTTCAGTAGAGCATAAAACAAGACTTACCATATCAAAACTCCCCCAAGAAGAACCACAAAGGGATACAGCTGCATCAGAGAATTTAACAGAACATTAATTTGACAGCTTTTATAAGTATTTATTTGTTTAGGAGATTACCATAGCTAATGCTAACACCATGCTCCCTTTTCTTGATTGAACCACTTTGTAGACATTTGACACACTACAAAATGCAACCGCATATGAACCAGCTAAGAAAATAGGAATTTTCATTTATTTCATTGAAATTGAGCATTAGTGTCATCTCACGTCCTACTGAACAAGTGGAAATTAACACATGTTCAAGGTTGGAAGACTCACTTGAATGCGACAGTTGGTATAACAGCAAAAGCAATCATCATGTATAATACTGCTCTGGAAGTTCGGATTGCTACAACAGAGTACTCAAATATTAATCAACAAAGCAATGGTATTGAAGGAAAATAGATAATGAGAAAGATATATTTACCATTCACAATTGGCACCCAACTAAACAGCGGTATGGACTGCCCCAACTGCTGAGCCCACCATTCAGCACCTTTAGACAGAAAAAGAAAAGATCAAGCTGAAGTCAAGACCAAACCCCGGTATAGAATTAGAAGAACATTGGTCTGAAATGAAATGCTAAGGATTTGCTAGACATTAACAATAGCGGTAAAGTCTTCGAGGATTGCAGAAAAGAAAGAAGCATACCGACAATAGCTGTGAAGAAGTGACTGACGAATATAAGTGCAAGACCCTCTGTAGGTCCATTGATGACTGGAAGTATAAGTGTGTTGGTGAAATAGCTATAGAAGGGTACGTAAAAGTATTAGAAAGTCTCTAACAGTTCTCTACAAATGTTAATGTAATACGAGACATAAGCAGAAAGTTAGAAGCATGACTTACTGTTCCCATGTAGCTCCATAAAACGGAATAGCTGATATTACCCAGAACCAGAAAGTATCTCTTCCACACATTGCAGTGCTCCCAAATGCCATGGCTTCAAACTGTTTTCATTGTAAAACCTTCAGCATCAAAATTCCAGGAATGTAAAGAGAAAGGATTGTTAATGCCTACCGCGCAAGCAAGTGCATCACAACCTGCCAAAATGGAATGTCAGCAAAATCTAGAAACAAATTAAGACAATAGTCAAAGAAAGAACATTGGAAAAACAAATCACCATGATCGAACAGCTCTCCTAGGGGGCTAGATGAATTTGTCCTTCTTGCTTGCTTCCCATCAACCGCATCAAATGTCTAATAATCACTCAAAAGGTGTCAGAAAAAGAAAACTTAAAACACATTCAAAAGCAGATAGAAAAGAAATTTAAGACTTTTGTAGAAAGATATAGACCCAGACCTGATACAAGAATAGAAGTAAACCATGTGCGAAGTGAACCCATCGTGGAGGAGGAGAATCCAACTGAGGTGAATATATCTGAGCCAGATAAAGGAAAGAGTCTTCACAAACAATCCGTACGCAGAAAGCAGAAATAATAACCAACAAAAAATAACCAAATGCTTCAAGAGTGAAGAGTCTAAAGAACAAGACTCACGTAGCCTAGCAGGGAAGATGTGACTAGAAACATAAACCCCATAAGCGTTATCTGAGAAACAAAAAAACACGAAGCCAAAAGTTTTTAACTCAAAAGTAATGACTTACGACATAAAAGCAAACTGAACAATCAGGAATTACTTATACCATGTTTGGTCTGAAAATGGTCCAAAGAGAGTAACGGAGAAAGTAACACATGAAAATACAAGGAGAGTAAAAAATCATAAGTCAACTTTCTCAGTAAACCTCATCAAGTAAAACTAGAACCAAAAGGAGGACTTTTTATAACCCAATCAAGCAGTATAAAAGAGAGAAACTTACGGCATCCATAGAGGGAAGACTTTGACAAAACGAGTCCAAAACGGTTGAAGCACGTATTTGGCAAGATAAGAGTGATCTACTCCACTGTATTTGTACCTATGAAGCGCTGCTACTCCATGAGCTCCTATGTAACCCATTACTCTCTACTGCTGATACAGAAACAAAATAAAAAGACAAGATTTTCTCAATTCTCGGAAAATGGGTATCGAATTTCCTGTCGAAATTCAAAAGTAAAAGACAACTAAAGCATCGATTTTGAGGGTCTCACAGGCAGTTTTCAGATTACCTATTGGTAAATCAAGAAAATGAGGATAAACTGTCTACAAAAGGACAAAACTTTGTTCGAACTGAGACGGGATCTTCGATATTTAGATAAAATCTGATTTTTGATATTTTGTTACAAATTCGATCAAGAGACGAGTACTTACGAAGTTCTGGTGGTACTTTGCGGAAAAAATCAAAGACAAGACTTTCGAGCCTCGGTGTCCGAAAAGAGAGACAGAAATTTCTCTCTCTCTCTCTTGCCCTAAAGAGCGGCGAAGCGGGACGAGAGGACCAGAAGCAAAAGGAGGGCTTTGCGTTTCTTCCGCGTTTTCCACACGTGTATTGGATATTTCTTCACTGTTTTTTACTTTTGCAAACAAATATCTTTATGCAGGAAACAGAAATAAGTACGATCTCACTCACCTTGTGTTATGTAAATCTGAATTCCTTGTTTTATGAATTTTTAGAAAACAAAAATGAGTTGTGGTTATAGAATCATATTCTTCTTTCTTTCTCTTTTTGTTTTTTTCTTCTTATATTTTTCAAAAGGAATGTGCCTGCTCCATGATTCATTCTTAGACAAATTCCAAAGTTCTTTACTTGACAATGTCCAAAAAATTAGTAGTTTGATTATTTCATGAACGATTAATAAATAAAATTTTCTGAAGAATTTTGGGAAGAAAGTATCAAAAGAAATCAAGGTGAACTGTCTGCATTTTGGTTTGGATAGTTTGGATGCTAGGAAAATCACTCGAACCGTGTAAACCGAATGTCCAGCAAAATTAGACAATCAATTCTCTGCAACTATTAGAAACGCTTTTACCATTTTTGTTTAAAAGAAATTAACGTACATATTCATAATTCTTTTTGAAAACCATTTGTGCAAAACTAAAACTCGATGATAGAACTAATGATTCAACAGTAGTTATCTTTCCACATCCTCCTAACAGATTTACACCAAACATGTTCAGACAAGAACAAACACAGAGACTCTCAATCTTGAAGGAAGAGGAATTGGGCTCGAGGAGAAACGCGAGGGTACCTGAGCAATTCGACAACCATATCCATTTTCGCATCTTTATCTGATAAACTCGATGTTACAACGACTGTCTCCAAAACTGGAGAAGTTCCCAACAGGAATTTGATAAACTCCAACTCATTCCTGATGCCAGAAACATCTGTCATCTTCACGGTTTCAAGTCTCGGGAGTTTGTAGTCGAAATAATCTCTTTCGAAAAGTTCAAAACCTTCTTCTTCGAGGGGAAATAGTTGGATTGGTGAAGCCTAAAAGAACCCAAAAAAGATTACAGAAGATGATAAACTGGAGAAAAGTAGTCTATGGTCGCATTACTTTAGAGAAGGGTGTTAACATACCGAAACTTTGAGGTCTTTAAGGTTAGGAGAGTGAGTGACCAAACGAAGAAGGACTAGTACCTCATTAGCATCTTCAAAGCTTACTTGGTAAAGTTCTATAGTTTTAAGATGAATGTAAGTAATAGGAAGCCTTCCTGGGTCATCTCCTATACTCAAGTACTGAAATCAAAGAAAAAAGATGTATATAAGTTTTTTTCATTAATGACAATTGCCCAAAAGTATTAAGACGAAGCAAAAGTTACCTTTGTGAAGTAGATATAACCAACAAGCTTTTCAAGAAGGGGCACGCCACCAAGGAACTTAACGAGATTGTAATCTGAACTTTGCTCAAAATCAGTAACATCCTCATGCATGTACATTGAAACCGATATTGCAACTAACTTGGGCGTATTCTCGAGGAAAATGTCTTTGAATTCGCCGTCTAGATACAAGTACATGAGATTCGGAGCTGATATACTGAGAACTAAGCTGTCAAAGTACGATAAAGACAGGAACTCGAGAACTGGACATCCTGAGATCAGACTTTCAATCACCTCAGGTGCAACGAGGATTTGGTGAAGACTAAGACTCTTGAGGAAAGAAAACCCTTTGAAATACTGAGGCGGGTCGAATTCGCAGTGACATAACTCCAAACGGGTAAGTTTCAAACAGCTGAAGAGACATGAAGGAACCCTGAACTCGCCTTCTCCTAACTCAAGAACAATCTGTTTAACCCCGTTCCTCGAAAGGAAAAGCAACCATTGATCAATGTCGGGACGACAGTGTAAGAAAGAAGTGGAGAGCTGAAACTTGTGGATAGGTCCCTGGTGGAGGAAAAGCACTTTTGTTATGAATAAAACAAGATTGTTCTCAACTACGCAGCGGTCACTCGCAGGAACGACACATTTCTCATCAAAAACAAGATCAGTGAGTGTAGACCATTTGTATCTCCATCTGCTAGATAACACGCTTGTTCTTATTGCATCTCTGATCGAAAGCCGAGTAAGGATGTTCTCAATTATGCTCTGAGGTAGATCGCTTATAAAATCCGGAGATTCACCCATCTAATAACATTGAAACACACATACAAATCAAAAATAAATTGAATTCTAGAACGCAGAAAACAGAAAACAAAAAACAGAAAAAGTGGTTGCATTTGATTTCAACCAGGAAAAAACTGAAAAATTTCGCTTAAATCAATACTTGAAATCAAAATCTCCAATTCCCAGAAGAAGAAAAAAAACCCCTCCCAAAACCTTAAAACCCTAATCAGCTCTTCAAAATTCGCTCAGAAAATTTAGAAAAGATACCACCGACAAAAATCAACCCTTGATCCACGAAAACAGGCATAGATTGCAATGCAACAAAACAGAAACCTCGAAATTGGTTAGACAGAAGATGAGAAAAACCAACCTTTAGTCTCCTTTCTCTGGTTAAAAAGAGTCGTTGATCGGTGAAGTTGAAATAGGAAAATAAAAAAAGATCGACGATTTTGCACCCATCATCGTTTTATAAGATTTTCGTCTTACTTTTGCGATTTAAGGCGGAGATTGGCCTTAAAACTCTCTATTTAATCTCGCTTCAAAGATACTTTTTACATTATATTATTATTAATTCTTTTTTGTTTCGAAATGTCCATTATTTTTTTTTTCGAAATGAATATATTTTAATTCAAAATATCTGAGTTTACAATATTTTCAATATCGTATGGACAAATATTAAAAAGTGACCAATCAACTCGTGATAATGTCGAAGAGAAAGCCAAAACATCCGCCACCCAATTACATTGACGTGGTGTATGTTGAAAGATAATTGCGTCAAAATAAGAGATCCAACGCAGAAGAGTTTGTAAATAATGTTTTATTTGAAGATGAACGTGATGATGATTAATGATGTTGTTCAAGCAGAGATTGTCACCTTCGAAAATAACCGACCAGAAACCCAAGGACCAAGTAGCTTGGATAGCCCATAATAATGCCTAGAATTCAGCTTCAAGAATTGTATGACGCCCTTGGAATTTTCCATGTCCAGCAAAAACAAAAGAGTTTAACCCATGCTTGAGGAGGAACTGTCCAACGATTAGGTTGACGTGATTTAATCAGAAATTCTTGCATTGTACGAGTTTTATTAACTGAATCTGATGTTGTCCGGCTAGCAATCCATTCAAGAGCATCCTCTGAACTTTTGTGAAGAAGAAACTGTGGTAGTGTATTATGATTCATAAACATAAGTGCATTCCTCGCTTTCCATAATCGCCATAGGAGGAAAAAAAGGCATATATTTTTGACAGGAGTCAACGTCGAACTGATTGTAACTTGCAATCAAAAATCTAATATTATCCAGGATATTAGAATTTGTATCACAAATATGAATAGTAGATATCCCCATCATACACCAGACCATTTGAGTATAGAGACAAAGAAAGAAGGTGTGTATCTCATCCTTAATATCATCCTCACACCTAGGGCATTTATTGTCACAACTAATTTTCCGTAGTAAAAGATATGTTCTTAGAGGTAATGCCTTAGATAATAATTTCCACAAGAAGTGGATTAGCTTTGGAGGGAACTTTAATGTCCATATACTTTTGGCCAAGTCGGGATAAGATGAGAGGAAAGCCTTTTGAGAAGAAGAGTCCTGTCCAACTTCCACAGCCTGTCTATAACCAGATTTAACATTATAAATACCATTCGGTGTATATTTCCAATACCACGAATCAGATGAAGAGTGAGACGGTAGGAATATCTTAAAAATGAGATGATGATCATCCTTTTCAACCAAATCCGTAATCATTCATTCGTTCCATTGTACTGACTGTTTATCAATTAAATCATTGACTTTTAGGAGAGGGTTGGCATATGGCAAAAGCCTTGGAGTACGAGACGGAGTTACTAGTAGCCAATTAGTATCACTAATGGTGACCGATTCACCATTTCCAATACTCTTACAAAGGCCCTATCTGTAACAGTTGTCGACCATATATAAGAGATTGTCATCCAACTGATGGTCTGCATCCTAGCTTAGCAGATAATAAATCCCCCGTCCTAAAATACCTACTCCGCAGTATCTTAGCTAGTAGGCAATCAGGTCGATTTAGTAATTTCCAACATAAATTTGCTAAGAGAGCTTGATTGAATTTTTGTATGTCTTTAAAACCCAATCCTCCTACTATTTTCGGAGTAGCCATCTTCTTCTATGATACCCATGCTGTTTTCTTATTATTCCTTGTAGAACCCCACCAAAACTGTTTCAAACATTGATTAATCTGATGACAGACTGTTGTTGGTAGTTTAAAAACATTCATGGAATAAACGGGTAACGCAAAAGCCACTGCTTTGAGTAAGGTTTCTTTCCCCGCAGGTGAAAGGAATTTTGTCTGCCAACCCGAAATACGTGAACGAACTTTATCGATAAGATACTGCCATTGATATCTTCTGTTTCGACTGAATTGTTCTGGTAATCCCAGATATTTACTATCACCACCAAGAGTCGAAATACCCAAAATACTCATCACTGACGATCTCGTATGTTGAAAAACTTTTTGGCCAAATACCACTGATGATTTAGCAACATTAACAATCTGGCCGGATACGCGACCATATTCCTGAAGGATGTAATATAGATTGCGTGCATTCTGTCTATCAGCTTTAATGAAAAATAACGAATCGTCTGCAAAAAATAGGTGGGATATAGGAATACCATTCCTATTAATCCTTAGAGCTTGAATCAGACCCGAACATTCAACCTTGTATAACATACCACTTAAAACATCAGCGCAAAGTATAAACAGATATAGAGAAAGCGGATCTCCTTGTCTTAAACCTCTTTGAGGTACGAAATGACCATATGGACTACCATTAATAAGCACCGAGAAAGATATACTGTGGTAACACACGTTATTATCTAATGAATCCATAACTGTGAAAATTATTTCTTGGTTAAAACAAATTCCAAAAATTTCCATTCATTTCTGTCATAAATCTTATTTATATAAAATTTAGAACAAACTTGTTGGACACGAAAAGAATGTAGAGCTTCATGTCCATTGTTATTCCTTACTATTCAACATTACTTTTTTTTCTTTTTTTTCAAAACATGCTTTATTTTCTTCAACGTGCTTTAATAAGCTATATATGCGTAAAAGTAAAAGCTTCAGGTTATACACTTCAAACAAGTCTTAACACTGAGGGAACAAATTTCACCTTTGAATATTACAGTTTACAGAATGGCAATGAAGCCACAATGATGAATGATGTTGTTCAATCTACAATTCAATAAAACAACAATTTCAGGTTGGGAAGAACCCACTTCCAAATCTCTAGAATCAGAAATCCTTAAATCCATTTTGTCCATGAGTTGGTCATATGTTGAAGACCTGAAGACTCCACTCTTAATATCCATTAGTGGTCAGAATCACAGACAGAACAAAAGAGTGGTATTGTTAAAGAGAATACGCCGTGCTTTTACATTTTCATATAACCAGCGCAAGTTACTACCTTTTGTGATTAATCAATCTTGGTGCTCATCTTCGCCTTCAGAATCTGCAAAAACAAAAGACAACCTTGAAGATCTCTTCTTGATTTGGATGATGCGAAGACCGAGTTTTATGATATAACAATCTAAGCTTACCGGATCTGACATCTTCGCTAAGCTTGCCTCTATCTTGTATTTGTTTCACAAGCATCCGATACATCAAAACCCACCAATAGATGTGAAGAACAAGCAAGCAATAGAGGAGAGTGTTGAACATGTAGTAGTAAATTGGTCCTTCGATAGGGTGCTTGTCTTTGTCCAGTTCCAAAATCACTTCATAGCTGCAACAAAAATGTATGTATATATGTATATGAAGGCGAAACATTCGAGAGAAACGATTAAGGAATATTGATATATATATACAAACCTTGTGCTCCATAAGATCCAAAACGGATAGTAAATGAGGCGGAGAATGATCCACGACAAGACGAAAAGAATGAAAGAAAAGCTTGCTATTCCTTCAGCTCCACTATATTTAGACATTTTCCCGATTTCAAGAAACACATCACTTGCATCGTGAAGTGCCAGAACAACAGAACCAACACGAGAGAAGCTATCTCGATGCAAAAAAAATGAAAAAGATCAAAACAATGTGGGCCAAAGGAATGCATTCTATTTTAACAGCATAGAGTAGAATATGACGATGGAGGCATACCTACATACGTATGAGAGAACAATAAGAATAAGAGTTGCAATATGATGACCCATTGAAACTCCAAAATCGGAACGCCTGGTTTCCCAGAAAATCAAAGCAAAGATGGAGTATGTATAGAACCCAGCCACAAACATATACAAAAGCTTCAACTTTAACCTGCATGAGAAAGATGTATATTATTGCAAATGAACCTAGATAATTGAATATAAAAGCAGACTAGGAGATTCTTACTTGAATATAAAAGCAGACTAAGAGGTTCTTACTTGGTTTGTTGATCAGGCCAAGCCTGATCTCCAGGGCCAACCCAAAAGTATTTAGTGTTCATAAACCAAGGTTCATTGTAAGTCACAGAAAGAGCAAGAATCTCAGCAGATAGATAGTAAACACATTTCCAGGCCGATTCTTTGAATTTTCTGATTTTCTTCTTTCTCTCGGTTGCATCATCTCCCATGTTCTGTCTCTGTTTTCCATATATCAATAGTTTTGCCAATTTCTACAAACACCAATCATCAAATTAAAGTTAGAAACGAAGTGACCCGACCAAAAAATGGAAGTTTCTCCAAACCTTAGTATAAAGTAACACACATGAACGATGCGGAAGTAGAGAGGAATTGGATCTAAACAAAGTCAAGTACTCACTACCAAAAATGTGTAATTGACAAAAATTCAACACAATCAGAGTGACAACAATTTCACACCTAAATTCAATCTCACATACGCTAACATCACTTGAAAGTCATGCCTTTATTTAACAAAGTAACTCGAAGAAAGGGTTAAATCATTCTTCACATCATCACACCTATCGAAAAGAGACACTTTCCTTCTTAGTGAAGCTTTTCTATACTTTTTGCTTAAGCAACAATTATATAAGGCCTTGATCATTTTAATTGACTTGAGCAACAGTATTCATCCTACATGATATCTATAAATCTAACAGCTTTAGGAGAGATTACTACGAAACCACTTGGCATCGGATCTGATAAATGAAACTAGATATGATCTTACCTAACTCTAAAATATCAATTACTATACTTGATTGGTTAGGATCTTAATGAAAGGTAGAAAAATTCAAGGAATGAGTGATAGGTGAAACTGTAAAGAAGAGAAGATAGAAGAATCTCGAAGCAGTTTAAAAATAAATAAATAACAGAAATAAATGCGATTTCAGAAAACAGCTGCCATCGTATGAGTGACTATAATTACCTCGAATACAAGCCTATCGACGAGAAATCGAATCGAAGGGAAGAACGCTGCGAAGAAAGGAAGAACACGAAAATCCTGGTAAACTGGAGGTGATTCGAGTTCCCAATTGATCGATTTCACCGATTCAAACACACCCATATCCGATTTTTCCTCTCTTACACCGAATTTTTCGAGAAACAGTCAAATTCTCGACTTTTCTTCCTCCGTCTTTCTGGAGAAAAAAAGAATCTCCTTTATTGGATATTTGGATCAGTGGGAGTCTAAATGGAAGTTAAAGTCCCAAATTGATTGATTGATTCTTCTTACCAACCATGAATCCAAGATTTCGATCAATTTGGTCTTAGAAAAATTTATACTAGTTGTAAGCTGAATCATAAGATTGGAATGTTTCTTCCTCGAACCTTCTGATTCGCTTGGAGCCTTCTCCACTTAGTTTCCATTACAACCTGTTATTACTTGATTTCTATTTTGTCTGCCGCACTGAATTTCTTTATTAAAACAGTTTAATTCGTCAACGTATTACTTTTTTTTTCTTTTTTCTGAACATCAACCTTTTATTAAGCCAAATTCTATTTCCGATACATAATTTCCGAAAATTATTTTATTTAGCTATGTTATCGGAAACTCTATTTCTTCTCTCGGTTGAAATGAATATTTGAATTAAGTCAACGTATTTATTTGTTCTAATAATTTTGAATTCTAATATACAAGAACTTTATTGTGTAATGTATTACAAAAAATTATACTCTTCCAAGTTCTGGAAGAATTTGTTTGAGTTTTTGGAAAATTAATGATTCGCATTTTTTTGACGTCAAAATTTGATTTTCAAATGGGTGCATGTGTTAATAGAAAATATAATTGGAGAATTATTGCATGTTATCATCCTATATAATGATTACTTTTGGGGTTTGAGAATCTGAGATAGATATAATTATGCTAAATATAATTGGATTCCAATTATCACCGAAATAAAATTAAAAACTAATGATGATGATTAGAATAATTGAATCTCAATTAATTCATCTCATTATTGTGTTTCGCACTCTTTAAAGCTTTCTCATACACATGCTCGCCGTCGGTGATTATATTACTCAAATCTTCTCTTCTCATTTTTATATCGTTTAAACTAATGTAATATATGGTTATGTTAAATGTCTTAATGAAAAATGATATGTCCAGTTCGTACTTTTATTGTGATTTGGGTTTAGGTTTTAGAAATGTCAGCAAGAACAATTAATTTGAGAATATTTTTTAGTTTGAGTCTATTTTTAAATAATGATTTAAATTTTAAATATGGTATTATCAACGGTTATTATAAAACACACTAAAAATAGTTGATGATGTTTCGATATATTGAAAGGCACATTGAAACAAGAAGAGGTGACCTTTTCGAGAAGAAGTGAAAGCGTTGACCCCAAGATGGCAAAGTTTGACTTTTCTCTCTCTTTCTCTTTCTGCTTCATCGATCTTTCGTTTTTCCTTAATGAAACGCCCATTTCTCTATACTGCATTTATGATCTATCCAGCCGCATCTTTATCACGCAATAATATAACAAAAGTCAATTATCTCTGTATAGTTTAATTATCTATATGACATTACATTTATAAAATAACACTTTATGTAACTCTTCACTTCTTAGAGAGAAGGAGAGAAAGATAAGAAATCATGAAGAAGAAAAGTAAAGTGTTGATCTTGTTTTTTACTTTAGTTTTGCTTTTAAGCATAGCATCAAGTGTTATTTCAAGAGAAGATGGTTTTGCTCCTCCTAAACCATCTCCCTCCTCCATTCATGTAAGTTCATGAAACTCTCATTTTGTTTTTCTTCTTTTCCTTTTCTTTAATTTAATGGGTTAAAAGGTTTTGATATTTAGTGGCACTATCATGGATATGGTGATGAAATCGTCAACTATATATCATAGTAATTATATCTATTTCCACTTGAATACAAAATTCTTTTTTTGGTCAAACGGTTAGGTATAGATTATGCTGATTTCTCAGCAATCAAAAAAACTACTCCATAAGTGAAAAAAAAAACTACAAACTTATTTTTGGGTAGGAACGATTTATATGTCGTGAACTGGTAATATTTATATATTTTATTGTCAACTTGTATGATTGACGATATCGTAATTACAAATCAAAAGTTAACATCTTTCGGATACCAAAAAGTCATTGGCATACATAAATGAATAGATTCTAGCTCTTTAGTTTTACTTCTTCTTCTTCTTCTTCTTTTTGAATCAAGGAAAAAGAAAGTAGCAGGAGAGGTGATGGAGATGGAGTAGAGTGCAAGAGTTCAGAGAGTGAAGAAGAATGTCTTGTTAAGAAAACCGTAGCTGCTCACACCGATTACATCTATACCCAAGACTCAAGCCTCTCTCCTTGAAACAAGAACAATTATTCTGTCTTCTAGACTAAAACTACAAACATAAGCAAAGTCTTCTTACCATATGTCTTTGTGACTTCATGTTCTTTGTTCTTTTATTCTAATCTTTCGTTTGATTTCTGTCAACGTCAACTTATATATATCATATGGTTGTAACCTGTAAGAGACAATTGGGCTACTTAAAGCTCATGTGGCTGAAGAAAAAAAAGCTTTTAGGTAATTGGGATAGGCCCAACTAGAGGCTTATAGCCATTCCTTTAATGAAAACATGTAAAAGTTTAAAAGGGAAAATAATATAAAAGAAGATAATATGTATAATATTAATAGATTAGTTAATTTTAGAATGTTTTTAGTTGTGTTAGAAGCAACAACATTAATAATAAAAATACTTTTCTTTGTTGTTGATTTATTTATTTCTTAGATCATTTATTATTTTACCTTGTTGTTTTTGAAATTACTCTCCAAATTTTGATATACTTTTGTTTTGCAGAGGCACTATCACCAGGAGCCTCCACCTCCATTTGTCTTATTTCATTTCAACAACATCCACCATTTTAAACAGTACAGTTGACAAAAAAAAATCTTATATAAATTCCAAAAAATTGAAATCTCATCCAATATGAATCCATTCCTAGGGAGAAAATGGATATTTTATCTTTCCTCTTAATTAAGAAATTACATATTAAAATTATTATAAGACGCATGCTATATATTTTCATGTTGAAATTAGTCACAATATACATACATAATTTGTTTTCTCTTTTAATGTGGTTATCTTTCTTCGTTATGAATCGTTATATGATCTTTACATATTATTATTATCTACGATGGATTTGACAACAATTATGTTTAGAGTTTGTCACTTTGATAAATTTCTCGGCTAAGAAATATCTTCAGTACGTAGTGTTTTACAATGTACATTTCTTCATTTGATTTTTTATGTGTCGATTCAGAAAACTATTTATGCGTCAGGTGAAAAAATCGAAGAAACAATCTCTACGTGAGCTAATTTGTCAAATTCGAATTAGTGATACTTAGATAGCAAAAATAAATAATTATCAATAACTAAATTAAAAAAGGCTTAATGATTAAATGGTTGGTTAAAATTGAAAACGAAGGTCCACCATTTTTAGCAGTTGATTTCTTCATTGCCATGAATTTTTTTGGGCCATGAATGCTTTTTGATGATGCAAGTCTATTTATGCGGCGAACTGAAATTTAGATTTATTCATATCGCCTTTAAAACACGACGGGCTAAATATTTTGATAACTGAAAATTTACATAGATTATTCGAATTTTGTGGTATAAAAAGAAAAGTTGCAATACATTGTTAACAACAAAATCTTTTGTTTGCTAAGGCACACTTACAATCATCTTAATATACATAAAAACTAGATGTACGTAGTATTAAATAATTATGTAATCCAAAAAAACTATTGTCTCCTAGTGGAATTAATTCATATCGTGAATCTAAATTTTCTAATATTTCTTGGAGTTATAACACAATGATATTTTATGCTCTGAAAGTTTTATTTAACAAAAAGAAGTTCTGAAACTTTTAAGGTATTAATATTATTTTTCCATATCATGCAATTCAGATTTTTTTAATTGGATTTTTATAATAGAAAACAGCTTTAAATCGAGAATAATATAATATGAATAGTACGCGCATGATATATAATTAATATTCTTTTGGTAAAAGAAAGAGATAGAGAAGAACATTGTTATTAAAAATTATATTATATAATACGATATGATCATTATGAAATCTAAATTCTTATCACAAGCAGAGATCATCATTCAAGAGAACCCAAAATCTCTTCCCCTTTGGTTCGAATCCTGTGTAGAATTTGATATCGAATCTTCGAGCTCTCTTAGAAAATGATTCTCGTCTTCGTTGTTAGACTTCATCTCGGAGAGAAGTTGTCTCAGATCAGAAGTTTCTTCTTTAAGCTCAGCGTTCTCTTTTAAGGCAAGTTCATGGCTTTCAGACATTCGGTTTAGCTTATCAATAAGACAGTGATTATCAGTGCGAAGTCTTACCACTTGTGACCAAAGCTCATCAAGATGTCTCTGCTTTCTCATCCTCGACCTACGAGCAGATTCTCTGTTGGAGATCATTCTTCTTTGTTTCCTTTCATCGATGATCATGCTTTGTTGGTGATCTTCGTCTGATGCTGAATTGTTGCTCGTCGTTAGATCATGACCGATGGATGACGAAGAATAGTTGTTGTTGTTGTTGTTAATTAGACCGTTGAGGTAGTAGAAGGAGGATGATGAAGTAGGAGAAGAGGGCATGTTGAAGTATTCGGACTCCATGATTGGAGTTTGGTTATTATATTTTTCCGGTGATAGATATTGGAAGTATCCGGTGAGTTCAACCGGAATTGTGTTCATGATCTTTGCTTTGATTTTTTTTTCCAAGATATGTGTTGTGTTATTGCAAGGTGATGAACATTAAATGGTTTGAGAGAGAGAGAGAGAGAGAGAGAGTTAGCGAGAGATGTGTTTTGTATGAAATGGTTTTGAAGTGAAGAGGAAGAGAGGAAGAAGGGTTTTATAGAGGTGGGAGGAAAAGGAATGAGTTGTGTAGAAAATAGTTTGTATAAATTCTAAAATAAATAAATTATTTAGAAAATTGAGTTCATTTAAAAGTTTAAACAATTAATACCCGATTTCATAAAAAGAAATTTTAGTTAATTAATGGTGGTGGAAAAATAATCAATTTGACAATATTTAGTTATTTACGACAAATGTACGTATTGTTTTGGAATTTCTTTAGTAGAACCACAAAGTTAATTGTGTTTAGGTGAACTAACTTTTTTGGGTGGATTGATGGTTTTTTTGTTTTCTCGAAAACTAAGCCAACTTGTAATTTATTTGTTGCATGTGTGAAAAAAGTCCATTCACATTTCAATAGCTTTATACTATTGTTGGATAATAACTTTATTTGTTTCGTTTTCACGTGAGATGAATAATCAAAATTACAAATAACTTTTTGTTGTTAGTTTTGACGGAACATATATTATTGCTTTATGGACGCTAAAAAAAGGTTTATCTCTACGTATAAATACATATATATGTTTTGCGTGCAAAATAGTGAGTATTATTTCATAAATTTTATTTCTATACAAATTAGTATACCAGTAAATCATTTAAAGATCTTATGTTATTATCATTCTAGATATATTTTTGTATGTCACAATGAGGAATTAAATAATGCAGTGTTATTAATTGACACGGAACAAACCTTAAATATGAACTTGACACAACGCATGCATCTTCACAGAGCTGACACAAAGGCATTTATAGTTATTGGGGTTATAATTAAAATAACGTGTTAGCTAATAGCCTTAGTTACGTCTACAAAACAAACATAATGGCCAAACAAAATTAAAATACTATATATGTGTACTTATTTTATACAGCAGATTGAGTAAATATATAACAAGTATTTTTTTCTAGTACGTACCAACTAAAAATTTGCAATTTAAAACGACAGTACTTCTATAATTATTTAGTACGTATACCATAAATAGTATTGAAATATAAACAGTAGCAGCTATGATTGTCTTATAAATGTCATATCACCAACTATAAATATTTTTCGCGTATTAGAGCAAATAGCAATCATAGTCTTCACTCATAGGCTACACATATTGTTGTATTTTCATCACAAAAGACAAAAGACTATAATATTGCCGTAATTGTTGTATAGTTCTTATGTACTTATTTCACTTCACCGAGTTCACCACTGGGCATGTGAAAAAATTGAAAGAACATAAAAAAAAAGGGTGACGTTTCCACTTGCTACTTTACTTCAATTTTCAAGAAGTCTTTATTTTAATGATTGGAGACTCTTAAGTGGAAATGTAGATTGATTTGAAGAATTATTTTTATGATTGGAGACTCTACCTGGCGTATTAGCTGGTTATAGAAACAGGGAAAGTCTTCATATTTACAAGTACCAATTCCCATGACAAAAGGCTAACTTAATATGTTCAAATCTCCGATCCAAAAAATCATGAGCATATATAAAAGGGTAGGTTCATGGTCCATATCATGATAACTCCAAATCAGAAATTAACAGAACAACATCCTCCATCAAGATTTTATAATAAAAAATGACTTGTCTTCGAGTGTTAGTAGTAAATGTCCAAGAGATCGAGGGTATAGATTCGGAACCAGGTTTAATCTCTTATGTTAGTTCATTGTCGAAAAGAATTTTGCCAAAATTAAAGAGACAAATGGGAACAAAGATAAGATGTGATTTGATAAATGAGACATGAAAAAAAAAAGAGTGGGTCCGAACATTTCGTAGTGACTCCTCATGGCGGGCGCACCAATTCACCGAGACACAATTTAAACATTTACTTAACATGCTTACCTTTCTTTCATAGTCTATTCCACAATTGAATTCATTACAAAAAAAAAAGTGGCGCAATACTTTCCATTGACTTAAAAAAAAAACACTTCGGTAAACTTTAATTGAACACTATTCATTTTATGGCAAAATTAACAATTTAATGTTGATAAATTCATCATCATAATTTGTTGGTGGTGCTACGCTGTTTACAATTGTACTAATCATCTATGATATTAACAAGAGACTTTGGTTAATTATTACTTAATCAGAAGTTTAGATTTGAAAAATGTGCGTGAGAATCCATATAATATAATGTCTTATTGGCCTTTTACTTATCTAAAGATTTGTTCGGAAACATAATCAAGAAGAAAAAAATACGGTCGATGGACATTATGAGATAAAACTTCTATTTGATATGACATCACAACAGGGGACTGTGTTGAGCACGCGTCACTGGATAATTTCTAATTTAAATGAAAGAAAAAAATGAAAAAATGATTTCTATTAGTAGCTTTCAAGTTTCAAATAGTACTATGTAGAGAGACATTGAGAAGAGATTATGACCCTACGGTACAATTTGATTATTGAAGTGTACCATTTTGCAAATAACATTATGACGATTGTCTCCACTTTCCCCCACTTCATTACAAAGCAGCCTTATATTTATATATATTTTGATTGGACTAAAGAGGATAAGCTTGTCGTTTTTTATATACCTTCATGCTAAAACTTGTGTTGTGTATTGATAATTCTAGAGGACCCCAATCTTCGTTGTATTCTATGCCTTAAATTACTATCCCTCTAGAAGATGTCAATGACCCTATAAAAGTGGTCCAAAAGATCACTATGTTTGGGAAAAAGATTTGATATCAATTTCAATTATTTGGATGTTTTTATGATGTGTGTAGAAAAGGTTAATAATCTGAAATAACACAACAATCATACATATTATACAGAGAACAATCACATAAATAAGTATACATAAAAACCCACTATCTGATAAGTCAACTTGTTATAAATAATATCATCGTAAATAATTTAAAAACCAGACTCTTTGTCCTCCACAACTTCTAAGTTATAAATTTCCAAAACAAAATTTAATCAAAGTTTTCTGATAAAACAATTTGGAAAAACAAAAAATGTCATAAAACGTGGATTTTTAAAAACATGTGATAAAGCTAACAAATAAATACATGGATAAACCAAATCTATATGTAAATACTACCAAAATCAGAATTATCCAAAATAAAAAAATGTCAAGAAAAACATAAACATGATGCTACCAATCGGAACCAATATTTTCTCACGTGTAAACCACTAAACCTAATAGAATCCTAGATAGAATTACTTGTACTCCAATTTTTTTCCTAAATTTCCTTTTTTCTTAGTTTAGTTAAATTAAACTTAATTAGTCTTAAAAATCAACACATTTTAAAAATTAATGTATTACATTTATTGTATTATCCTACGTAATTGTAAGATATACTTTGAAAAGAACGATAAATTCTAATTTGAAATTAAATTGTTTACGTCGTCGTACAATATTTTATTTCAATACAATTTTTTTTTAATTTTAACATAGTAAAGAAACCCGTGCATACGTACGGCATCTCATGTAGTGATGGTTAACTTTTTTTGTTTTGTTAAGATAGTGATAATTAACTTCTTGATTACAGTTAAGCGACTAAGTGTCTTCCTGGCTTAATCAATCAAATATTAAGGTAGTGATCCACTCACACTTCTCCCACTAATTAATTTAATTAAGCTTTTTTGGGGCTAATTAAGCCTATCTTATTAAATTACGTAAACCATTTTTCCAGTTCCTTGCTCTGATTAATCTCGACACGTGTCGTCTCACAATATTAGTTTAAGAAAAATAATTGTTGATTCCATCTTGTATACATGTATGAGTTATAAATAGAGATGTTAAATTATAACTTATAATTTAAGCTACACAAATAGGCAATTTTTACGATTTAACCCGTTGAAAATTTATTGGAAATGGTCTTTTCCAACAGATTTTCTTTGTCGGTTTTAAATCATTGAAAATTTGATATCTATCTCAAAAGTTTTATAGAATGTAAGATGTGTTTTTGATGGAATAAAAAACTTAAAAAATTTGAAATAATTGTTGAAGAATATCAAATTCGTGGAGAATCCATAAAAAATTTGGATAGAATTTCGAACTTTTTTTAAAAAATTAGTAATTTATTTAAATTCTGTATGTTAAATAAAAACTATAAATATCAAACATAAATTACAAATTATGCCTAAATAAATATTATATATGAATAATAATTTAAAGTGTATATGCAGTAATTTTAAATCGGTGAAATCTGTTAGAAATCTATCGAAACTAAATATAAATTTTAAATATTTTAGTTTTTCCGATTTAAATTTTTAAATATGTCAAAATTTTGGCTTTTTTGGTGATTAAGTGAATCAAAATATGTCAAAATCTGCAAACAAAATTATTGCCAAAAAACATCTTCAGTCTACCAACTATATTGTTCTTAGTAGTATTGTATAACATATTATGACATTGTTTTGTACTTAAACCATTTAAAAATTGATCACTAATTGGAGTCGCTGTTTGGCGAGAAGAGGCAGTATAGAGTAATAGAATTTCACTTGAAGAGGCAGATTATCCAAAACCTTACATATCAACCCACAAATTAATACTATATTACATTTAATAAGTATTAAAAACTAGAAATAGTATTTTAATATCAATTTTATCTCAACGAAGGACAGCCACACAAACTATATCTGATGCAATATAAAATTAAGTGATTTTGGAGGAAACACAAATGGAGACAGGGTTTGTGTTTATTTAACTAAAATAAATGAATCATTGGCACCATCGAACCTAACTGCTGCGAACTGGCGTCAGCAAATGTCAACTTCAAAACGTTGGAATCTATATTTTGATTTGGACGATTTAATTATCATTTTTATTTTATGTATAACTTTATCGTTTAAAGAATAAAATTTAAAAATGAACAATTTCGGAGAAGTGGATTAGATCCAAAACGCTTTATTCATCCCACTATTTCCAGAGTTTAATCCTAATTCCTAATTCCTAACTATGTCCAGATTTGTTATTAAACAAATTAAATCAAAAAAAAATATGTTGATAATAAATTAAAAAGAAAACTTTACACGCTAACAGGTTTTCTAGACAAAAAAAAATATTGTAATCCTCCATCTTATATGTTCGTTTAAATATCGTAACTATTTACGATAAAAGCAGCGTTTGACCACAGCGTAATACGTCACAATTTTTTCGATCGCTGATTAAAATAGCAGTACGAATAAAAATATGCGATTAACCGTAACCGTAACTATTGACACTAGATAAACAAACAACATATACCGTAACTGTAACCACCGTGTTGACCGAAGCCATAGCCACAACTATTTGCGACGACCAAACAAAAATACTATATCTAAAAAACTCTGGATATTGACCGGTTCTCAAAATTGGGAATTGAACTAATCCGAAATCGGTTGGTACCGAACCAACGAAACAAAAAATATTTCAATACTCATATGGGTAAACTCCTGTATTCGTATAATCTGTAATAGATCTGAATATCATATTAACACCTCATTTCGTAAGCAGAGCTATAATGGTATCCAAAGTCTGATCTAACAATAAGAGATCCTTTTAAATATGTTCTATTATATTATTCCCTTTACTAGGCAGGTAAGAATCCATACGTGACCACAAAAGAAAAATTGATATATATTATAGCTTTTAGATATAAATTGTATTTGTTGCTGGTCCAATTGATCCATCTATGATAATACAATACTATAGACGTGTTTCCGTGGGATGTGAGAAATTTGCAAAAAAAAGGTGAGAAAAGAACTATCAAAGTTTCGTGTAATATAAAAGAAACGAAATACATAGGACAAATTTGTGTGATGTAAGACTAGTAAAAAAAAGTATATGTTAGATTAGTTTTGATTGGATATCCGTTTTTACTCTTTTTTTTTCAAAGATAAAG
>JAENJI010000128.1:0-126742 GCA_018901935.1 Pugionium cornutum | reverse complement strand
AGTGTGATAATCTTTCAGCAGTCCACCTATCTATTAATCCGGTATTCCATAATCGCTCAAAGCACATTGACGTAGATTATCACTACATCCGGGAACGAGTTGCTTTTGGAGCAATCGAAATTCAACATGTTCTAGCTGCTGATCAATTGGCAGATGTCTTTACGAAGTCTTTGTCGAAAAGTGCTTTTACTCTCTTAAGGTCCAAACTTGGTGTTGGACAGTCGCCCATCACAAGTTTGAGGGGGGCTGATAGAATCAACAACATTGCTCTGTTTCAGACAACGAAAACAGAGCAGGAGCATCTCCTGCATCCACGGTTGAAGACGAAGTTGGAACTCGACAAGAAGATGGTTATGGGCCAGACAAACACATTACGAGGCCCAGAATACCTTCAGCGACAGCTCCTGCAGGAACACAACAAAGGACACCTGCACCAAACAGTATGCAACATCACAAAGGACAAGAGTTCAGCTGACCCATATCCTGCAAACATCGTACAAGTCAGCAACCAGTTTGAATTACTTCAGCCAGTTGAAGACTAGTCAATAGAAGACACTTGGGATGATGTAATAGGCTAAAATCTTTGTGAAGGTTTTTCAAATGTCTTAAGAACTCTCTATAAGTAAGATGTATATGTTGAACGGTTGTTTTAAATCACTTAAGGAAAATATTCAGTTCTAGCAAAATTACTTCTCTCTCAAATTGTTCACAGAAGAATCTATATATGACTCTTAATCAAACTGTGACGTGTTATCCATTCAACAAATCACAACAAAGCCAACATAGCACGTGGGAGCTTTGAAATTTGGTTCACAAGATAGTGATTATAGATGCTTTGTCATATTTCAACAACGTCATTACAATTTTCAACCACCTGATTTTGGAGAGTTGACGTATAGATCAGGATAGCAGGTCCTTTCATATTTATCTTATATAATACACTTTGGAATTGTACACTAATATCTCCATGAAGCAGAGCTTAGAAAGAAAGAAAAAAAGAATAGTGAGAAAAATGGCGATCTTGCTCTGTTTCTTCTTGGTTTTGTTTCTTACACTCATATCATCAATCTTTCTTAATAAGATTAAAGGCTCAAAATTCAATCTTCCTCCGAGCCCTCCAAGTCTTCCGATAATTGGAAACTTACATCATCTTGCAGGATTGCCTCACAGATGTTTTCATAAGCTCTCAATCAAATACGGACCAGTGATACTTCTTCGACTTGGGTTTGTTCCAGTGGTTATGATCTCATCGAGTGAAGCAGCTGAAGTAGTTTTAAAAACTCATGACTTGGAATGTTGCAGCAGACCAAAGACAGTTGGGACCGGAAAACTCTCATACGGTTTTAAGGACATTACTTTTGCTCCATACGGTGCTTATTGGCGGGAAATGCGTAAACTCGTTGTCATCGAGCTTTTTAGCCTTAGAAAGGTTCAATCTTTTAGGTATATTAGAGAGGAAGAAGTCGAACTTGTGGTGAAGAAAGTGTCGGAATCGGCTTTGAAACAAGCACCTGTGGATTTAAGCAAAACATTTTTCTCACTCACCGCAAGTATCATTTGTAAAGTAGCATTCGGACACAACTTCCACGAGAGTGACTTCTTTATCGATCAAGAAAAGATCGAAGAACTTGTAACCGAGGCAGCGGAAGCTCTTGGGACCTTCACTTTCTCTGACTTCTTCCCTGGTGGAATTGGAAGATTCGTAGATTGGTTGTTTAAACGACACGAGAAGATCAACAAAGTGTTTGAAAATCTTGATGCTTTGTATCAGCATGTGATTGATGATCACTTGAAGCCACAAGGAAGGAAAAATCCAGATATAGTTTCACTGATGTTGGATCTAATCGATAAACATGAAAATGAAGATTCCTTCAAATTCGATATGGATAATCTCAAGGCAATCCTCATGGTACGTAATTAAAGCTCAAATCTCATTGGATTAGTTTAAGAAGTATCGTATAGTAAATTATATATATGTTTATTATGATGTGATGCTCAGGATGTATTTCTCGCGGGGATAGATACAAGCGCCATAACACTGATCTGGGCGATGACCGAACTCGTTAGAAACCCGAGAGTGATGAAGAAAGTTCAAGAAGACATTAGAACCACACTCGGTCTCAATAGAGAAAGAATCACTGAACAAGACCTAGATAAAGTTGAGTACTTAAAGCTTGTAATCAAGGAAACATTCAGATTACATCCACCAGATCCTTTTATAATCCCAAGAGAAACAATGTCTCACATAAAGATCCAAGGCTACGATATTCCACCAAAAACGCAAATCCAACTTAACGTATGGACGATTGGACGTGACCCTAATCGTTGGACCGACCCTGAAGATTTCATGCCTGAAAGGTTTGAAAATACTTCAGTAGATTTCAGAGGACAACACTTTGATCTATTACCGTTTGGTTCTGGTCGAAGGATATGTCCTGGAATGCCAATGGCGATTGCAACCGTGGAGCTAGCATTGATAAATTTGCTTTACTTTTTCGATTGGGGATTGCCGGATGGTATGAATACTGAAGACATTGATATGGAAGAAGCTGGTAATATCTCCATTGTCAAGAAACTACCTCTTCAACTTGTACCCCTTCAACGTTATTAACCAATTAAGAGAAGTTTGATAACTTGGAAATGAAGCATATAAAAAAAAGTGCAAGTTTAGTTGTGCTATATAATTAAGAAGAAACCATTTATAAAAAAATAACAAGGTTTGTTTATTTGTAACCCGAAACTTTTTAATATACATTTTTATTTTCAAAGCTAAGAAAGTTTTAATACTAAACAAAGGAAGAACAAAAAATGTCTTGAAGAAACTTAAATATTTGAGTTTCTCTGCTAAAGAAGACAATTTCAACGGAAACAAAAAACATCACAATTACTCAAATTGGTACATTAATTGAGTTATAATCTCGAGACAAAATAGAGAAATTGAATAAAACCCTTAATTGTCTAGACAATAGTGACAAAAATTCAGCATAAATATCTTGGAAAATCTTATCTTTTACGGATAGAATCCATTCGTGTTCACTCAAAGAGTTGGATGTGAGCCACCTCGATAGCGAAGTTAATCGTGTTACATTAAGCAAACATATTTTTAATTATTATTAAAAACTAGATTTAAACCTTAGAAAAAAAATCTATTTTATATATTATAATTAATTAATTATTTAATAAATATAAATTAAATATTTATATAATTTATTTTTAAAAAATATTTTAAATATAAACAAATAATATGTAAATATTAAAAAATTTATACGTTAAAAATAATTGTTTTTAATAAATTTAATAGTATTTTGGTTATATTCAATAATTAAATTAATAATAATGTAATAATTTTAATAATTTAAATTATATAAAATAAAATTATTTTTTAAATATTTTCAAATAAGTTCTATGATTAATACTTGAGAAATACCCTATATTAGCACTAAATTAAGTTTATTAGACAAATATAGCATTAGGTTTAGAAAGTCCAGCATATAGCATTATAAACCCAATCATAAGACTCTTTTACCCTCTTTATTACGTGTATTTGATTTTTATGATGTTATAAAAAACAAAAAAGAAATGACGTGAGGTGAATAGAAAATTCGACGTTCGTGACGACCATCATCTCTGCACCAACGGACGGCAAGATCTCCGGTGTTATTTGTCATCTCAGGCGACGTGCGTTATCTCCAGCGACGTTCGTCATCTCCGGCAACGTTCGTCATCTCCGGCGACGTTCGTCATCTCCGGTGACGTTCGTCATCTCCACTGAGATCGATTGCCGACGCCATCTTCGTTCTGACTTCGTCTCTTTCATCTCCCTCGAAATCTATTTCGATGATTTCTCTGGCGAAATCTACAGGTTTCTTCTCTTTCTGTCTGTCTCCTCTCCATCCTCTTCGCCGATCTGTTCATAAGGCATCTGTTAAAAGTTTCAAGCAGTTGCTAGATGAAGCGTATGAGGTATATCTTTTTAATAAATTGAGTTTGTTTACTTTAAACTAGCTTACGTAAAGAATTCTATTATTTGGTATTGAATTTTCTCGACTTGTATATCTCTTGTGGAAATTTATTATTCTCGGGATAGTTTTCAGAACATTGATCACTGCTGTAATAGAAGCTAGAGAATGGAGAAGATGAAGAAGCTCTCAAGCTTTTAGAGAGACTAGTAACTGCACAACAAAAGAAAGCAGAGTGGAAGTTCTCAATAACGCACGCCAAGTGTTCGAGGAAATACTTCAACGAAACCCACTGTCGTTCGAGGCTTTATTCGAGAACGCATTGCTCATGGACCAGTTCATGGAGGGAGACGCAGTGTTGATAAGGCTGGAAGATGCATTAGCCATAGCCAAAGCTAAGAAGATGGTAAAATGTAATGAGTTTATATTCATGAAGGAAGCAAGGAACGTGAGATTGATCATTGCGCAAATACAGTTCTTGCAAAAGAATGTAGATGGAACATTGAAGAGCTATGAAGAGCTAACGAAAGAGGACCCAACAGATTTCAAACCGTATTTTCGTCGAGGTGTGATTTCTAGTTTGTTTGACAAGAACACAGAAGAAACAGTTTGCTAAATACATAGAACTTTCTCCGAATAAATTTGAAGTAGAAAGGTACCTGAGAACTCCATTATCTAGAATGAAATTGTTTGGTACTAGTAATTGAATTTGTGATTTTTGTTTTGTTTGAAGTCTCGAGGAATAAGACACGGAAAACTATAAAAATTTTGTTTTCTACTTAGAAATTTTGTTGGATTAATACTTTAATAAAAATATAAAAAGTTTTTCTAAATTTTAGGAAGTATGCCTTATATTTTAGGAATTGTTTTCTAAAACGTAAAATTGCATAGGGTTTATTAAATTTTAGGAAGATTTTCTACAAATTTAGATAGTATCTCTTAGTTTTTAGTAATTTTTTCCTAAAATGTAAAATTGCAGAGAATTTATTAAATTTTAAGAAAACTTTATGAAAATTTAGGTAGTATCTTTTATGTTTTAGGAATTCGTTCCACCATGAAACAGAAAACACGTCTAGCATCATGAAACAGAAAACACGTCTAGCATCATTTATTGAGCCGCATTGAGCATACATATTAACAAGGCCATTTTCAATGTCAACCATGAAGTCAACTAAGCTTGTTTTTATTACATGTCCATGAACCTCTCTGCTTTTTCTCAGCCCAACTTCCTCAGCTAGAGAATACTCAAGAAATGAGCTTAGGAGATTTACGTATGACTTAGGACTAACATCGATCATGCTATTCATATCCACAAAGACCTTAGTTGCTTTTTCTCCCTGTTTTTGTCAAAGATTTAACGGATATAACGAATTTGCACCAAAAGAACATCTGTTTGATAATGTGTCGAGAATAAGTTGCTCCAAACGGGTGGAGCAATACCGACAGTACCATCTTCAGCCATAAACTCAAGAACACCAGAGTGGATTGTCTTTTTATTATATGTTTGGTCAATGACAGAGAGCTCAAAATACAAAGGGTCTTTATCGAAAACTCCTTGATCAGACAACTCCGTAAAACACGATGATGGAATTTTGATCTTATCTCCATTTCCTTGAAAAGAAACAGCTTGGAAGACCCGTTCAAGCACTATGCCTCCTCCAACAACTAATCTTTCTTGCATATGTTGATCAACCTGGAGATAGTAAAAAGCCAATTTAGGGATTTTCAAGTTACATCTTCAAGGAAGAACCATTGAGGCAATCGCCGTAGTATTTGTTCTAGTTAGTAAATTACAAAATTCAAAGCGAGAGGATCAATTTCAAAGATTATATATGCATAAAAATCTACAATATTGCAATACAAATACGAATCTGGTGAACTCTATTAGAATGACACTGTTACAGGATATGAAAAAATTCTACATAACAACAGAGATGAGATCGAGTGATTAGAACTACATAAACGGGATCAAAATTGCAAAGAATTAGAGCTAAAGATTGACCTTAATCTGGGCTTCAATGGCGTCAAGCCTTCTCGCTCTCTGGGAAGTTTCAATGGCTTCCCGTTGCCTAATCGCAACCTCCTTGGCCTTTTTCTCTCGTTCGAGCTTAGGTTTCGCCCTTTCCTTTCTCTCTCTCTCTGCTCTCTCTCAAGCTTCTCCCTCGCCGATCTAAACTCGAAATCCATCTATGACAATTCGAAATTTGAACGTAGGTTATTTACTTAACTAAGAGCAAGACAGAAAAAAAGAAAAAGATTAGACCAAAAATATCACAAAATATATGTTGAGAAACGATAAACGAGATTTTGAAATTATATCTTTGCTTCAAATTCTGGTGGAAGCGACGAGGAAGATGACGACAACGGTGATGAACAAGTCTCCGTAGCAAAAAATTTTGGTGGACGTGACGGCGAAGATTTATTGTGCAGCGACGGAGATGGGGTGACGGAAAGGAATTTTGACGGAAGACTTATCGCGTGCGGTTGTGGGAGTGGAAATATGAAAAGATGGATTACATTAAATGTTAATAAGGATAATTTAGTCCTTTTTAATAATAAAAATGCTATATTTGAGAGTTTAGTACAGTAATGCTAATTTAGTCACTAAAACTTGATTTAGTGCTAAATTAGTCATTTGCCCTTAATAACTCTAGATTTGCAATCTTTTTTCGCCAGTTGAATTTATTTAACTAATTAGTGAATTGCATGTGCCCTTTTTGAAAAAAAATGATTTTTTTGATATAGATACGGACTAAAAACAAAGATCATTTAAACAAATATTTTCGTTAAAATCTCATTAAAATATAGTGAAAAATCAGTTTTATAAAAACAAGTTGAAATTTCAGGAGTCCATATATGTTAATTTAATTCCAAAAAAAAATTAAGCTGGAATCGCTAATTACATTAATAGTTGGAGACCAATTTATTATGTTTCCACTACTATAATAATGACATTATATTATTTTCCTTTTATCGTCAACTTTCGATTATTATCGCAATTATCCCATGAGTTGAATCGAGCAGTGAGACACGTTTCTGATTCAGAGAGAAAAAGACAACTAATCGGTGTCAGAAAGAAAAACAAAATCGTAATAAATTAGTAGGAATTAAATAGCCTAATTTTCTATAGAGAGAAAAAGACAACTAATTCATGCTGCATTCGAAAATTCAGAAGAAAGAAAGAAAAAAGAATGTCAATTTTCTTGTGTTTCATCTTCCTCTTACCCCTTATCTTAATCTTCTTGAAAAATCTCAAACCTTCGAAATGGAAGCTTCCTCCGGGACCAAAGAGGCTTCCGATCATCGGAAACTTACACAACCTCGAAGGAATGCTTCATTTATGTGTTCGTGATCTTTCCCAAAAGTACGGACCAGTGATGCTTCTTCGGTTCGGATTTGTGCCGTTGGTTGTGATCACATCGAAAGAGGCAGCAGAAGAAGTCCTCAAGACACAAGATCTTGAGTGTTGTAGCCGACCAGAGACAGTTTCAGGCAGAACGGTCTCTTATAACTTCAAAGATATCGGCTTTGCGCCTTACGGTGAAGAGTGGAAGGCGATGCGGAAGCTCTCGGTGGTCGAGCTCTTCAGCATGAAAAAGCTTCAGTCTTTCAGGTATATCAGAGAGGAAGAGAATGACTTGTTGGTCAAGAAGTTGTCTGAATTTGCTTTGAGACGATCCCCGGTGAATCTGAAAAAGACCCTTTTCACATTAGTAGCGAGTATCGTGTGTAGGCTTGCGTTTGGCCAGGATCTCCACAAGTGTGAGTTCATCGACGAGTACACTATCGCAGAGCTTGTTCAAAAGTCTGAGTTGGTTCTTGCGAGCTCTGCGTTCTCTGATTTTTTCCCAGGAGGAATCGGTTGGCTCGTTGACAGGATCTCGGGCCAGAACAAGAGATTGAACAGTGTTTTCTCGGAACTCGACACTTTCTTCCAAAATATTCTCGATGACCATCTAAGGCCTGAAAGAACAATACTTGACAGTCCCGATATAGTGGACGTGATGATCGGCATGATGAAGAAGCAAGAGAAAGATGGCGATTCTTTCAAACTCACAACGGATCATCTCAAAGGAATCATCTCGGTAACCTTCTCTACCACATTTGTTGACCAATCTTTTAGATCTATAAACTCTGCAATGGCCAACTCTTTCTAACGCAGTCTCTGTTATTTCAGGACATATTTCTTGCAGGAGTAAACACAAGCGCAATGACCTTGATCTGGGGGATGACCGAGCTGATTCGAAGCCCGAGAGTGATGAAGAAAGTGCAAGATGAGATTCGGACAACACTTGGGGACAAGAAAGAGAGAATCACAGAAGAAGATCTCAACAAGCTTCACTACTTCAAGCTCATGGTCAAGGAGATCTTCAGGCTACATCCAGCAGCTCCACTTTTGCTCCCAAGAGAGACATTGTCTGACATCAAGATCCAAGGCTACGACATCCCCGCAAAAACACAGATAATGATCAACGTTTACTCGATTGCACGTGATCCAAAGCTCTGGAAAAACCCAGATGAGTTTAACCCAGACAGGTTTCTAGACAGTTCCATAGATTACAGGGGACTAAACTTTGAGCTGTTACCGTTTGGTTCTGGTAGAAGAATCTGTCCTGGGATGACAATGGGAATCGCCACCGTGGAATTGGGTTTGTTGAATTTGCTCTACTTCTTTGATTGGACATTGCCTGAAGGAAAAACGGTGAAGGACATCGATCTGGAAGAAGCAGGGGCTATCGTTATCGGCAAGAAGGTTACTCTTGAGCTTGTTCCACTTCTTCATCACTGAAATACGAATGTAGCAAATAGTCAATTAGATGATGGTTTGATCACCATACAGGTATTATAATAAACACTTGGTGAGCAATGTGTTTTCGCTCTCCAAGCAACATCATCGTTGCCTTTTCTTTTTCTATTTCTCTATATATCACACCATTCATATGTTATTCTCTAAAATCATCGGCATTCTCCACAGTTTTAGAAAAAATCGAAATCAAAGCGATCGCTGCATCAGACATTTCTTGCAATGCTATCTCGGACACACCGCTTTAGTAGAAACTAAGATCATGGGTTCGTGATCGAGATCGAGAGCGAGAGAGAGTTGAATAGCAATCTAAAAAAGGGAGAATCGCTATAAAAATTAAAACTTTAATTATCCTTTCGTTGAAAAGCAATCTAATAACGTGTCGCTTTCTGGAAAATGCAAATTTTTATCTAATAAATATAAATAATGTAGAATGTCTAGAAAAATTATACGTACTTATATATGCATTATAGTAAGGAATAAAGTCAACTAGAAGAATTAATCAGATTTTGTTAGAAAACGAAATAGGTAAACATTATAGATGTGTGCAATCAAAATTGCATATTATAAGTAGAGGTTGGATTACTACATTTTTGGTAGCAAATGGTGCTAAAATATTGTCAACCATAAGAAAATTAAGATTAAAATATCTTTTGATATTATTAATTTCATTATCTCTGTATAAGTCATTGACTTCATGGATTAGGATGGGAAATCACCCTTCATTTATTCAAGAATTGCCGTCTAGAAATCATTCACGTAACACGTTTTCCAAAAGCATCTAAAGCGTATAAAAATTATATCTATATATTGCGCTTCACCTAAGCTCAGTTCTTCATCCGAAACACGTAAAGAAGGGAAAAAAAAACAAAACAGCAAAACAATGTCAATTTTGCTTTGTTTCCTCTTTTCTTTACCCATTTTCTTAGCTTCCTTATCAATCTTCTCAAGAAAGCTCAAACACTCGAAATGGCATCTTCCTCCGGGCCCCAAGACGCTTCCGATCATCGGAAACTTGCACAACCTCAAAGGATTGCCTCACACATGTTTTCGAAATCTCTCCAAAAAGTACGGACCAGTGATGCTTTTGCGTTTTGGATTCGTCCCTGTGGTCGTGATCTCTTCTAGAGAAGGAGCAGAGGAAGCTCTCAAGACCCAAGATCAAGAATGCTGCAGCCGACCAGAGACGGTGGCGACCAGAATGATCTCTTACAACTTCAAAGACGTCGGATTCGCGCCTTATGGTGAGGAATGGAAATTGTTGAGGAAGCTCGTGGTTACGGAGCTCTTGAACATGAAAAAGTTGCAGTCTTTCAGGTATATCAGAGAGGAAGAGAATGACTTAATGGTCAAGAAACTAACAGAATCGGCTCTTGCCCAATCCCCGGTGAATCTGAAGAAGACCCTCTTCACGCTTGTCGCGAGTATCGTGTGTAGGCTTGCTTTCGGGATAAATATCCATAAGTGTGAGTTCATCGACGAGGACAATGTTGCGGATCTAGTTCACAAGTTTGAGTTCCTCATCGATGGTATTGCCTTCTCTGATTTTTTTCCTGGAGTGGGTTGGCTTATTGACCGGATTTCTGGTCAGAACAAGACATTGAACAATGTTTTCTCGGAGCTCGACACTTTCTTCCAGAATATTCTCGATGATCATCTTAAGCCTGGAAGAACCGTATCAGAGAATGTCGATGTAGTTGATGTGATGGTTGATCTGATGAAGAAGCAAGAGAAGGAAGGAGATTCTTTCAAGCTCACCAGAGATCATTTCAAAGGAATCATCTCGGTAAATCTTTCTACATCTGAACTTCGCAGAACCAAAAATCTTGGAAAACAAAAACTTACGAGAATGAGTTTTGTATCAGGACATATTTCTTGCAGGAGTTAACACAAGCGTCATTACATTGACCTGGGCGATGACAGAGCTAATGCGAAACCCGAGAGTGATGGAGAAAGTGCAAGACGAGATTCGGACAACACTTGGGAACAAGAAAGAGAGAATCACAGGAGATGATGTAAACCAGCTTCACTACTTCAAGCTCGTGGTGAAGGAGACATTCAGGTTACATCCAGCAGCTCCACTTTTGCTCCCAAGAGAGACAATGTCTCAAATCAAGATCCAAGGCTATGATATTCCCGAAAAAACCCAGATGATGATCAACATTTACTCCATTGCACGCGATCCAAAACTCTGGAAAAACCCAGATGAGTTTAACCCTGACAGGTTTCTCGACAGTTGCATAGATTATAGGGGACTGAATTTTGAGCTTTTACCCTTTGGTTCTGGCCGGAGAATCTGTCCAGGGATGAATATGGGAATCGCCACCGTGGAATTGGGACTGTTGAATTTGCTCTACTTCTTCGATTGGGGATTGCCAGAAGGGAAAACTGTGGAAGACATCGACTTGGAAGAAACGGGATCGATCATTATCAGCAAGAAAACAAATCTTGAGCTTGTTCCACTTCTTCGTAACCTGTAATGTTGTAACAAAAAGTCGATAAGATAAATGTATTTGTACTCAACTTTTAATTTTTTTTTTTGCAATATTTGTATTGTACGATATATATGAAAAACATACTGTGTTATAGTTGATTTCTTTCAAGATACAAAATTGTTGACAAGAATTAGATGATTGCGTTCTCGTTTACTTTTTGCGATTTACAGTTTCATAAAACTTAGATTCACAGCCTTTTTCAATCTTTAAATCCTTACTCTAAATGAAGTAGTGAGGTTAAAGGCATAAGCTTTGTGAGGCGCGTCATCAATCCGTCTACGTTTACAGTTAATTAAAAAATTAAACATTAATAGAAGACTTTTGGAGATTTTGAGATCTAAACAAAATAAACATTGGCTTGTGCTCCATTTTTTTTTAAAAACCACCTTTTTTAGTAAAGCAATTACGTGTGTATTAAAGATAATATTATCTTATATTAAGATCAAGTAGTAAGGAAAATGTCAAAATAGACCTGTAGAGTTTTTTTTGTCTTAGTGTAGATACAAAAATAAGCATAGGATCCATTCCCAAGTACATATAAACCCAAAAATGATAAATTGATTGACCTTTGTACTTGTTTAAAACAAGTATAATTAGTTGATTAACTTATCATTATATTAAATGATAAATGAAAAAAACTATCATATTAGTAGTTGGAGTATATTTATAATAGGTGATTTAGGCTTTAAACGTTGTATATTATCAACGCTTGATTCTAAACATCGGAATACGCTAAATGCCGAAGACCCAAAACTTCCACGTGTAAAAAATGACCCATAAAGTCATATTTGAATAGAATATCCAGCTTTAATCTCAGATATTTAAGTTAATTACATGTTGTATTAGCTGGAGTCTTGTAGACCAGTCTGCTATCGTACCCATATCTTACAGCATAATAAAAGACACGACTTTTGTTAAAAGTCATTCTTTGCAATTTGGATTCTAAAGCGACTCTTTGATTTGAATGACGTCTAAGAAAAATGTTCACGAAATTGTATCAACATCCAAGAAAATGTCTATATCATCCTCTGATGTGTATTTGATTATATTATCTTCTTTTAAGATTTTTATTCAAGTCAAAAAGGATTTTTGGTAAGTTTAATTAAGTCATTTTAGTTTGTCTTTGTATTTTGCATTTTCCAGATCAGAGTATCGAAGAAATAACAATCTTCCTCTATTTTCATTCGTCTTTTACTCATTATCTCAAACTTTTAAAACGGAAGGATCATGATCCATGTCTATGCGATTGCACACGATCCAAAACTCTGGAAACCCAGATGAGTTTAATCCGGATAGGTTCTGGTCAGAAAATGTCCCGAAATGGGATCTCCACCGTGGAATTAGGACTGTTAAATTTGCTCTACTTTGACTGGACCATGCCAGAGGGGAAAAACGGTGGGTACATGACTTTGGAAGAAACCCGAATGATCACTCTCAGCAAAACAGCAGCTCTAGAACTTTTTTCATTTCTTCATCACTAAATCTAAAATAAAACAAAGAAGTCAATAAGAGAATAAGTAAAAGGTTTCTTGTCTCAGATCTTGTGTTTGAAATCTACTTTCAAATATTTGGTGCGGAAATTGAGATTTAGTTTCTATTTGACGAAAGATACATAAATCAATAATAGTCTCTGTAATAATTTCTCTGGTAATGTTGACTGTTGCTCTGCTGATCTACTTCAGCAGTAAACTCGGCCGACAAAGTATTCGTCTTGAGAGCTCTTCCTTCAGGTTCCTTAAGATACATCCGGTCATCCAAGTACGTCGTGATGTCGGTTATGATCGCTTGTAGATCCGACGTGTCCTTTTTCCCCCTCAATTTCGGCAAGAAATGTTCTCTAATAACGTTCACAATTTTCAAGAACTGAGATTTGTACCTTTGATGAAGACCAAACCCTGCCATCTACACACAAATACAAGCAGATAGCATAGTTATGATTTAAAGATCATTTTTAAAATTCAAAATCGGCAATTGTACATGAAGCTTTCTCTGTACCTGGAGAAATGCATTTAAGGCTGTTGCGGTAGCTCTGTTGTTGGCTGAGATTTTGTTAAGGAACCGGGCAAACCAAGCCCATCCGTGTTCAATCCCATGAATGTTAGTAGCATTACCACCGCGAATATCGGTCTGTAATTACCATTAGAAGAAAACTCACATTGCTACGAATAAGGCTATGGAAATACCAATGAATAGTTGAGTAAGAAAGGCAAATACCTGGACAAGTGCACCGTAGAGTCTCATTATGGAATCTAAGCGGTGATATGCATCGGAGTCCCAAGCTGACTGAATTTATTGCAGAAAAATTATTAAGAAAAACAAGGGATTTAATAATATTTTCAAACTAATATTAAAAGAAGATTAGTTACCTGTGAGTTAACAATATGCTTCGGGACAGTGTAAATGCAAGCTTTGTGGAATTCAGCAAGAAGAATATCCATAGCTTGTGGAAACTGTGTGCATCAATGGTAGATGATATTCAGTAACAGCAAGACGAATTGTAACTACTGAACTAACTAAAAATCCACCTTAACAAGTACTGAAATCAAAAGTATATTTGGAACCTGTGAGGTGACATATACAATCACGTAGCTGCATGCAAAAGGGTCTTGAGCGGAAACCATCTGAAAGAATCAGCAAATATTAATGCCATCAATATCAGTTTTCTAATCACAAGAGTCCCGAGCACAACAATAATCTGACTCATTTTCAACATCCAACAATACGAACAGTTGACTGCTTAACTCACAAGACACACAAGTTACCTTCTTTGCAAAAGTTGCAATACTGATGGACACCGGACAACGAGGGTCCTTTAATATTTTGACAATTTCGTTGCTTTTGGTACTGCAAAGCCCAAAGAAAAAAATTACTCAAGCTAAGAAGAATAAAGAATTGACAAATCTCAATAAGGGACGCCTGGGAAAGCTTACACTAAACCCTCCCCAAATCTATCTGAATCTTTCTTATCAAATCCTTAAAAATGACAATTTCACAAGTATACAAGATCAAGACTCCTAGATCAAAGCACCTAAAAACAAGGGATATACAGATAAACTACTATAGGAAAGGAATGGCAAAGGTTCTAGGGAATGTAACAGATGATCTAAACCTTGTTTAGGGGAAAAACTGACAGATTACCAGAACAAACCATGAACCATACCTTACATTATCCTTTGTCCCCCTTATTTGCTTGATCACCCTTGCAATGTGCTTTTCAAAGCTGCTAAAGTCCTACGAGTAGATACAAAAACCACATGTCTTGTGATCAAATATGGATGATACAGGTAAAACGTAAAAAGAGGCTTGATACCTCATTTGAACGTGATTTTAGCAATTGGTTCATTGCTTCCAACTCTTCAAGCTTCTTCAATCTGTGCTCCTCCAATTTCAAAGCACTTTCTGCAGCTTGGATTGATTTTCCTAGCATGATTAATAAAAAAGAAACGCAATAAGATATGAGATCACAATCTTCATGTGACAAGAAAGAACAATCACAGCAACGTAGAAGAACAATAATATGTACTCAATAGAAAAAGCTCACCCCCAGCTTGAGC
This sequence comes from Pugionium cornutum, assembly GCA_018901935.1. NCBI lineage: Eukaryota > Viridiplantae > Streptophyta > Magnoliopsida > Brassicales > Brassicaceae > Pugionium > Pugionium cornutum. The sequence goes on along the minus strand of JAENJI010000128.1, from coordinate 111,930 downwards.
ATTAGATGTAGCTGAAAAACCAGAAACAGTAACTCTCTCTGTCAAAACCTTCTCTTCCGTAAGTTTCTGTTCAGCAGCTCTGCGATCTGCTACATCCTTTTCAGCTGCTTCTTTGGCTGCCTTTCTCTCAACTTCTTTCTTTGCTTCTTCAGCTCTGATTTTTGCTAGCACCTAGTAGATCCAAAATAGAAAGAAGCAAGCTGAGTAGGCTACGGATGACACAAACATAAACTTCAATCAATAAACACATACTTCAGCCTCTGCGCGAGCTTTTTCTTGACGTATTTTTTCTTCTTGATGTGCCCTTTCTCTCCTCCTGGCCTCCTCCTGAGCTTCCTCACTCCTTATTTTTCTTTCTTCTATTTGAGATTTAATTTCATGTTCACGTTGGACTGCAGTCAGATGGTTATCAAGTGCTTCAGCACTAAAACACAGCAACAACAGAAAATTTGGAGACATTAGAAGGAAAAAAATAATCACAGATATGAACTAACTACTAAGTTGGTAAGAAAATGTATTCCTGAAAGTACAATGTCAGTAACGATAGCTTACACTTTTCGCTGATACTGAAGATCAAGTTTCCGTTCAACTTCTTTTCTAGTTTCACAGTACTTTTCAACCCGAGCCATTGCAGAGCGAGATGTTTCGATCTCGTTCAATATTTCCGTTTCAACAACTGAAACTTGATTCCTAATATCTTCCTGTTATCAAGAGATCCAAAATCTCAATAAGTTAAATATACCAATCGGAATAAAACACTCAACAATATGTACCTTACTCCACAACAACAAAAAATTTGCCCACCTTAACTTCGGTTTGGTGGTCGTTGATCACCTCATATAAGGCATTTTCAGCCAGGCCCATCTTACTCATCAATACGGATTCAGGTTCATAGTCAAACTCATCATCAGATTCATCACTGTATGAACAAGAAATAACAGGTGAAAACCCCTCAAACCCCACGAAGTCTTTCTTATTGAAACAAGCTAGCAAGGGAGAGTTGGTGGTAATCACCTCAAGTATAGCTCATCACAGGCAAAACGTTTCCCCTTTGTAGAGATTTTACTATGATCTTCTTCTTCATCACTCTCATCATCTTCACCATTCTCTTCATCTTCATCACTCTCCATCTCATCTTCTAATACACGCATTACAAATCCTCCTCTACCACACCTTCCCATCCTTTTTAACACGGCAATGAACATGAGAAGCATACTAATACTATCTAAATTTCAGCTAAATTAATCAACCAAAAGAGTTTTGCGGTACATTTTTATTAAACCCCTAATCAATAAAAATACTCCAGAATGAGCTAAACATGGATCAAAAGAGAGAGATATATACCGTAATGTTGTGTTAGTGAATGGCTGGCGAAGCTTTGGAAATGAATTGAGTTTCTTTTCAACAGACTCAATTTCAGAGACCAGGCTATCGAAATTCCAGTTAGGCTCAGGGTCAATGCTAATCCCATCGACGCTTTTGGGACAACGAGGTTCCAAAACAATTCCCCTTCAAAGAAAATTAGTGAAAATGAAATAGAGAGATTAGTACAAACCCCAAGAAAAAAGAAATTGTTCCTGCTTATGAGAAATCAAAGGAACCCATTCACCGATGAGCTGATCAAGAAATATCAAAACGCAAAGAAAACACTTACATTACAGAATTGGCGATCAGTGACAAAAAGTGATGCAAAATACACAAGCGATTGTCTGGTTTCTTCTCTGAGAGCGATAAAGTCGAACTCCTGCCTTGATTTTTTTTTCAGTTCCCCAGGAAGCCTTAGTTCTACTCTCCGAATCAAAAAGTTCCTGCACTGCACAATCTCGAATGTGGGGCTTTTGCTTCCAAAAGAGGACGAAGCATTCGTAAATATCAACGCATCTGCATAAAACGATGTTGTTTTAACAAGTTAGCTATGTAAGAAACAAAGCCGGTGGTATATAAAGATCACAGAACGGTTAATAAGAGATCATGTAAGACATATAGATATATATGTATGTTACAAAAAGTATTATCAAAACTTTTAAACGATGAATATAGTTACATCCTCAATTGATAGCCAGACCAGTAATAATGATTCTCCGTAAAAGAAAAGGCTAATTCTCAAGAGGTTTCTAATGGCAAACCAAGCTTCGTGAGAGAGAAGACAACTAGATTGTGTGTGCATAACAAAGATCACGGAACTTGAAGCCCTACATCGCTAGAAAAATAGATTCAGACTTTAAGAATATAAAAACCCAATCACTCATAGACATCAAAATCAACAGTCAGTCGGTTAGACTCAGTCGGTTAGACTCGATTAACATTGACTTGCTGTGATTTAATACCAAAAAATACATAGAAAATTCCCATCTGGAATTAATTATCTAAAAACCCTAAAATTATGATCCCTAAGCTAAAAATCAATCATTCAGAGAGTCATTTCTAATCAATCCAGAGCATCAACAACATACTAGACTAAAAGACCCCAAACAAATCCTAACAGTCTCGGAAAAAAACCCGTAACAAGCATCCGACTACGGCTATAAATTGCAATGAGAAACCTTTATTGAACTTGATGGCGAGCTAAAAACTCATTGCCTTTGCTTTCGCAAAAGTCCGTATCTTTCATCAGTCTCGCCTAATAAGAAAAAAATTAAAGTAAGCCGTAAGAAAATACAGAACCAACAAAGAGGATCATGCTAGATTGACCAACTACGAAAATTGCCATAGGCAGAGTGTTGATGCAAATTGAGATGGAAGGATGATTCTAAGGTACAAAACGAAATTTAGGTACTTCTAGTAACAAAGATACACCAGAATTGAATTTCATTGCTGCCATTAAACAAGCAAATAATGGTAAGAAAGTAGATACGTAAATATCAAAACTTTGAAAAGAGCAGTTTTGTGTATTTGATTCTCGATCCAAATTCCTTAGAAGAACAACTCATAAAGCAGTCAAATTCTTAACATAACGAAACAAACAATACCTGAAGCACCCAATCAAATTTGAGACCGTGACTCACGGATCTCCGAGAAAACAAATCGAGCAAAGCCCACTAAAGGGAACCAGAGAAAATCAACCCCTCGAAGCAAATTACTCAACAACTGAACTCAGAAATAAAGGAGAAACTTGAACACGAAAGAGGGTGAGAAACTAGGGTTTATCCTTTTCCGGGAGGGAACAAAATCAAAGAAGATGAGAAAAATCCAAGTAATAACCAAAACAACTGTATAAAGGGAAATAGAAATGGAAAAATTTCTGGGCATACTAATTCCTAATATATTAATTGAGAATTTTTTTAACAAAATAATTTTATGAGTATTAATAACAAAAATGTCATGCTGACGTGTTAACACCACAACGAGTTTTAATTTAAATATATAAAAAGGTTTAAGTTACTAGAATAATTATAATATATGTCATTGATATTAATTTGGTTAGAGAATCAATATATTTTATTCAACTAACCAAAAAAATAGTATTATATTTGCAAAAAGAATAATTTTTATTTCTTTAAACTTTTAATACGTTAATTTATAAATAATTTCAAACAAATATAAATAGATTTAAGTTATTACCTAATCCCTAATATATTATTTGAGAAACAATTTAAAAAAATATTTTACTCTCACCTGTTATTAATACGTTTCATCATTACAGTAAATTTCAAATAAATATATAAATAAGCTTAAGTTATTCGAATAATTACATATATGTCATTGTTATTAATTTGGTTAGAGTATTAATATATTTTATTAAACTAACCAAAAATACTATTAAATTCATAAAAGTAAATTTTTTTCTAAATGTATATATACAAAATATAATGTTAAAAGTAATTTTAAATAAAAATTAAAATTATATAAATATTTAATTTATATTTACTAATAAAATATAATTTACGAATATTTTTCGTCACACCCATGGCGTAGATATAAATCTAGTTCATGTTTATTTCCAAATCGGATAAATGTTAAATTAGTATTAATATTTCGGGGAAGTAGGGATTTCGCTTGGGATGTGATGAGACATCCGACGAAAATTGTTACTCAACTGATAGGGTATTTCTCTTCTTTCTCCGCACCGGTGGAAGAAGGACACATATTAAGGCCCATATTCTATTAATGCAAGAGATTATAAAAATATATGTAATATTTCTTTAGAGGATTAGAAGAGTAAGGATGATGAATTTGTGCACAAAGAAAAAGAGAGACTTAGAGAGTTTCACCGTGAAAACTTTTAATAACAATTAAATATTCCACTTAGCAAGCCACCGACACTTATGTTGATGTTTGTTAGACCGCATGAACTGATTTCTACTATACAAGAATTAGCATTATATTAGTTTTGAGTATCTTTATGAGTTAGGCTTTGAATCTACGATGTCAAATTGCAATTTTACAAAAGAAAACACTAAAGAATTCCACTTGAAATTAAATAGCAGTTTTAATCACAAAGCAACATGTGTAGCAATGGCGAGAACTTTTTTTGATTTTTTAAACCATTAAATTGTCAAACAATTTTTTTATTTAAAACAGAAATCATGCATTATATAATTTTTTAGTAATGTACTTTGATTAATTTAAATATTAAACACTCCAAAAAATAGGTTATTAAATGGGTAACGTTTTTGTGGTTTTAAAAATGAGGTAAGCAAAAAAATTGTTTAACAAAATATAAAAATATTAGTTTTGGAAATCTTTGTGTTTATGACAAAGCACCAAAAGGAGTATTTACTTGGACGTAAGTTAAACTTTAACGGTTCGCTTATTCCAATGCTTTTAAGTCTCTCTTGACTTGTGAAGTTGTAAAGGGATGTCAAATCTCTAATTACGTGAGAGTAATTTTATCTTCGTAACAATATTACATTCAAAGTAACATATTTTCATTTGTACATTTTTACAAATAGTGGTGAATGGGTTTTACAAAGTAAAGAAGTACAATTGTATCACAGCTCATATCATTAAATTCTTTACACTAAATATGTAAATGGGTTCAGATAGTTGGTAAATAACTAAATGTATTTGTTTTTGTGTATGGAGACATTAAAACACATTTATCAACTAAAATGAAAATCGGTTGACTCAAGAATTCTAGATGTTAATTAGTCTTCCTGAATCAACCAAAATTAAAACTAGTCAACGAAAACATAAAATAAGTTTTAAACAAAATTATTATAAAACTACATTTATTTTTATATCATATATATATAACTATGTTCAACTTTAGATATTCACAAGCATTTTAGACAGAATCGTTAATGTTTTGACAGTTAGCAACATTTCTTTTTTAAGTTTAGGATATTTGGTGTGAGTATGTATGTATACTATGTATTACAGCTACTTTTCTATATTTAGAATTTGGTAATGTGTTTGAATTTTAGTTTTATGAGACTTCTCATAGTTTAGGTATATATACTATTCTTTTTAAAAAATCATTGGGTTTATACTAGTGTTTATGCGCAAATTGAAACAATTATTAAATAAATATAATATATTTTTACCTAATTATAAAATCTGTTATATTTATTCGTAATATTATTATTTGGAATCTAGAATCTTATTATGTCTAGTAAAAATATTGATTAATATTCTCAATTGAATGATGGTTTTTATTTTATTTGAATGATTAATAATTTTTATACCAATATATTTCACCAGTAAAGCTATAAAAATTTTTATTAAACAAATCAATTTTTATATGAATGATTTTTTATCCTGTTTTTTTAAGTGATCAAACAAAAATGAAGAAAAATATAATAAGTAAATATAAATATTATAATATAACTAAATTTTAAATATTATTTTTTGATGTGATCGATTATTAATTATTGTTATTATTTATAAATTTTGTATGTTTAAATTAAGAAAATAAAGATTTATTTTTTGAAATTAATAATTATTTATTTTTTTAATTTAATAAAATATATTAATTTTATAACTAAATTAATAATATTATATATTATAATTATTATATTAATTTAGTATCATTTATATATCTGTTTAAAATTTATTTTGCTATGACATATGGACACTTTTGTAAAATACAAAGGAAGCGAACTAAACAGTAATACTAAAGTAAAGGGTAATGTCAAAACATGTCTTACAATTTATGATATATGAATATTAAAGAAAAACAATTTTTAAATTAAAAAATATTTTTTATATAAAAAAATTAAAAAATAAAATAATTATTTTTAAATTAATAATTGTTCTATGTTAGATTAATAATATATATTAATTATGAATTAAGTTAATAAAAGATACATATTTTTGTAGTAATTTAAGTTCATTAATATAAATTTATTTCAAATTTATTTTGGTATGATATTATTGTAAAGTGATATGTTAGAATAAGTTTACTTTTTAAAAACAGTTTTTAATTAATATATTACAGATGTTAAAAACTTTATAGTAATAATATCATGTGTTGATTAACACTGACAGGAAGCCAACTAAATACTAACTAGATTTATATCCAAACCATGCGTGGAGAAAAATATTCGTAAATTATATTTTATTAGTAAATATAAATTATATATTTATATAATTTTAATTTTTATTTAAAATTAATTTTAATATTTTTTGTATATATAAATTAAGAAATAAAAAATAATTATTTTTATATGAATTTAATAGTATTTTTTTATTAGTTTAATAAAATATATTAATACTCTAACCAAATTAATAACAATGACATATAATGTAATTATTCGAATAAGTTAACTCTATTTATATATTTATTTGAAATTTATTGTAATGATAAAATGTAAGCATGATATTTCTGTTAATAACACGTGAGGGTAATATTATTTTCTTAATTTTTTCTCAAATAATATATTAGAGATTATGTAATAACTTAAATTTATTTATATTTATTTAAAATTATTTATAAATTAACATATTAAAAATTTAAATAAATAAAAATTATTGTTTTTGTAAATGTAATACTATTTTTTGGTTAGTTAAATAAAATATATTGATTGTGTAACCAAATTAATATCAATGACATGTATTGTAATTATTCTAGTAACTTCAATCCTTTTATATATTTAAATTGAAACTCGTTGTGGTGTTGACACGTTAGCATGATATGGTAAGGTTATTTTGTTAAAAAGTTTATTAAATAATATATTAAAGATATTAAGGTAAAGGGTAATGTCAAAAAAAAACATGCCTTACAATTGATGATATATGAATTGTAAAGGAAGAACAATTTTTCTATGATCGACAAATACATTTACCCCCTCAAATCTCTCTCTAAATTCTCTATAAATAAGACTATTGTCAAAATTACTCTCCAAACACACACAAGAAAAGGAAGAAGCACAAGTTCATACAAGCAATGAACACAAAAGAGCCAAAACACATGTTTTGGATTTTCCCATTCTTGTGCTTCTTCTTCTCATTCATTTCAGGACACACTGTCCCAAACATGGCTTATCCTCTCTCCACAAGCTCACGTTGGATCGTCGACAATAAAGGTGAAAGAGTGAAGCTAGCGTGTGCAAACTGGCCATCGCATTTACAGCCCGTGGTGGCTGAAGGGCTGAGCAAGCAACCGCTGGACGCAGTGGCCAAAAAGATAGTGAAAATGGGTTTCAATTGTGTTAGGTTAACTTGGCCGTTGGATTTGATTACTAATGGGACATTGGCTAATAATGTCACAGTGAGACAATCTTTTCAAAGCTTTGGTCTTAAAGACGACATTGTTGGCTTCCAAACTAACAACCCCTCCATTATTGATCTCTCCCTCATTGAAGCTTTTAAGGTACTCTCATAATATCTCCATCTTTTTTATTCTAAATATTCTGTCAATTATAATGATTTTTTGTTAATAAATATGAGGTTCTTTTTTTGTTCTACTTGCATTGGCATTTGTATTTGACCAACAAGGAAATTAGTGGCTTCCAGATTATGTTCCTAATGCAAATATCTTTTTCTGAACCTATATATTTTAATACAATGATTGCAGATGTTAGATTTCTATGCATATGAATACACGTGTAGGTCAGTGCATCCTTTTTCATGTGTCATGTGAACAAATTAAAACATATTTTGAAGATTCACAGAAAAATATAGAATAATATAGTATATATAGTTTATATAGTTTCTTGATATTAATCGTATAGATATTAATTAATGTTTAAAAATTAATTGACAAGGAATATTGGGTGGTGGATGGACTTATGTTTTAAATTTTTCCTATAAACATTAAAATGAAACTGTTCAACTAATTTTCAAAGTTCAATTAATTTAAAAATTAAAAACTTCTATTCAAAATTTTAAATAATGTATAGAAGAATAAATTTCAAGTTTGAAAGTTGCGTATCAAACTACTACCACGTATTAAATTGTAGAAGAAGCACTCTGTCTAAAGAACACGTCAACTCTTGAAGGAAATTTTACATATATACAAAGATCTATAATCAAATCTAGTTGGGTTTTGGTTGGGAATTGTCATGAAACTGTCTTAGTTAATTTTTCCTTTTTTCAGATAAAAGAAACATAATTTTCAGCGATCAGGTCTACGCTGAAATAATATGTCAAATAAATATAATCAATTACTTAATTAAAAATTGTTGGGTAGTGGGTAAATGGAGTTAATGTGTAACTTCAGAACACATAACACTCGTGACGTTTGTTTGGCTTTTTTCCTCTTGCGTGCATAAACTAATATCTTCTTGTGGAGTTGTTCTGTTCATAATGGGTATTATATAATGCAACATATGAATCACATTCGTATCCAAAAGTTGATAATTTATTTAGTGAATGATTGAGTTTTAGTTTGTTCCTGATTTCAAGTTGATATATATATAAATTATACTATATAGTAAATAGTTCGTCTTACAGATATTATCATTAAATTCATCAAGTAATTTAGGTTCTATAATTAGTCATACTCACATAAGAGATATATAGATCACATAAAATTGTTTAAAAACTCCACGTGTAAAATCTAAAATCACCAATCTTAATTGCAATCGCAATCTTAATGTGAAATTTGAATGATGATATAACCTTTTCTTTTTTGTGCAGATGGTGGTTACTAAATTAGGAAACAACGATGTGATGGTGATATTAGACAACCACCTAACGAAAGCAGGGTGGTGCTGCGCCAACAACGACGGCAACGGCTTCTTCGGTGACCAGTTCTTCGATCCTACCGAATGGGTCGCCGCTTTGAGTAAAATGGCGGCGACGTTTAACGGTGTCTCCAATGTTGTTGGCATGAGTTTAAGGAATGAACTTAGAGGGCCTAAACAAAACGTTGATGTTTGGTTCAAGTACGGTAACTACTATTTTAGCCTCTATGCATATGTTATATATATAAAGCTTATCATATGATAAATCTTCAAGTTTGTCCTCTCTTGAAAAAAGCTAGAGAAATTTTTTTTCCCGTTAATGAAACTAATGGTACTAGAGACAGTAAGATTTAAGTGTTGTTTTGAAAATTTTCAATGGTTTTGTATGTTTTAGGAAACCTTAAAGTAAAGTTATATTTGAAATACAGACTTTAAGATGTTTTAATGGGATTTTTCGTTTGTGTTATTTTAATAAACTGAATATTTTTTACGTAGGTATATGCAACAAGGAGCGGAAGCAGTACATTCAGCAAACAAGAACGTACTTGTGATCCTTTCCGGTTTCAGTTTCGATACAGATCTCTCCTTCGTTAGGTCCCGACCTGTTGATATATCCTTCACCAGAAAACTCGTTTTCGAGCTCCATTGGTATAGTTTCACCGACGGAAACTCGTGGGCGACCAATAACCCAAATGATATATGTGGTCGAGTTCTAAACCGGATAGCAAATGCTGGCGGTTTTCTCCTTGAAAAAGGTTTTCCCTTGTTCCTCAGCGAATTTGGGATAGACGAAAGAGGAGAAAACTTGAATGAAAATCGCTATTTCGGATGTTTAAGTGGCTGGGCGGCTGAAAACGACGTTGATTGGTCGCTATGGGCACTTACCGGAAGCTATTACTTAAGACAAGGTGTTCTCGGGATGACTGAATATTATGGTGTGTTGGATTCGGATTGGTCTAGTGTTCGAAACTCGACTTTCTTGCAAAAAATCTCTCTTCTTCAGTATCCGCTTCAAGGTGCATCTATATCTAAATTACTGCACGTTTAAAACAAGATTTTGTTATAATTTAACTTTGTGAATTGACTTTGTTTTACTAGGACCAGGACCTCAAACCGATGCTTACAATCTGGTATTCCACCCGTTAACCGGACTCTGCCTAGTACGATCACTCAATGATAAGACAATGCTTACTCTTGGTCCGTGCAATAGTTCCGAGCCATGGAGCTACACTAACGAAACCCTAAGAATCAAAGACCAACCTTTATGTTTACAGAGCAACGGGCCAGAAAAACAAGTTACTATGACTCAGACGAGTTGCTCGGGAGTAAGTTCGATATGGCATACTATCTCGGCATCGGGGATGCATTTAGCTTCGACAACAAGTAATCAGACTTTTCTTTGCCTTGACGTGGACGCCACTAACAATGTCGTGGCTAACGCCTGCAAGTGTCTGAGTGGGGACAGTTCATGTGAGCCAATGAGCCAATGGTTTAAGATCATTATAGCCACAAAGCCATTGGTGAGTACGAGATCGTATAAACAGATTTCGTCCTTAGACAAGTTGTCATCCAAGTCAGATTTGTTGTAACTTGTTAAAACCTATTAGAAGATTAATTAACTCAAAATAATTAGATTAAAATTCTAAAATATCAATTTTTATTATATAACTAACACAATAAAATTAAAAATCATCATAAACTATTATGTAAAAATATTTATTTTTAAAAAATTACAAATATAAATTTAAAATTACATTTAAATTTATTTTTCCAATTTATAATTTAAGTTTTTGTTATTAAGAAAAATATATTTTAATATTAAATTTGTACTATTATTAAAAGTTTAAACCAATAGTGTTATTTTTTGAAGATAAAACTTAAAAAATGGTATTTTAAACAATTGCACAAATAATTATTTTTTGAACTTAGACGAAAAATGTTCGAATTTTTATCTGACAGTTATACGATTTCTTTATGTATCATTTTTCTAAGTAAATTTCTGTGATTTTTTCATCCTCATTAATAAACCGACACCTTTTCATTGGAAATTGCATTCATTAAAGCTATAAAACGATATGTAAATAGGAAAATTATTAAGGAGTAAATAGAAAAACTAATGAGGAGTGAGAGTGCAATTATTCATATTATATCACCACAATTCGGCAATGGCATTGCCTCTACCCACCGATTAAAGCTAGATCGACTGCGAAAAGTTGCCGGCGATGATACATAAAGGGTGCAGTCATCGAGAAAATCGTTTCAATCTGTTTCTATTGCGTCAAATTCGTTTCTCTGGTATTTGTATCTTCTTCTATTTTGGATTTTTTTTAAACCGGTTTAGATTGCAGATCAATAACCACTCCAATTGTTGATTGCCGCCTCCCCCTATTTCTAAAGCTTTCCATGTAAAATCTGCTGCCTTCAATTTCGTGGTTTTGTTTTTTTAACTTTTAACTTGGATTCAGAATAATCCGAGTCTAGAGGAGGGGTTCTTACATCAAACATTTGTCTTCACATGTTATAAAATGACTTTCAGCTTTCAGGTAATATGTAAAGTATAACACTGAGGTAATAGTCTAATAGAAGGTGAAGATGTGTTATATTGCAGTTTTCATATGTTATATAGAGTCCATTTCCTCTAAAGTCTATCTTTTGCAAAGCTTTTACAAGGAACATGACTCAATAGAATATTTACCTGTTTCTTTCTTCTTCATTCGTGAACCAGATTCTCTAATTTTGCATGTGTCTTTTCTTCCAGCGACCTTGGCGAGATGGTCACTTTGAGACCATGCTTCATGTACAAGGTTGTCGTAACTCTGGGGACAACCACATGATCTGGAGCAACCTTGATCGAGTATCTCAGCAAGACTGAAGCAGCTACCGTCTTCATCTGAAGGTAAGCAAATGTTTTCCCTAAACATAACCTTGGTCCAGCATTGAACACAACGTATTTGAATTGGTCATCACTCACGAAATTCCCTGCTTGGATCCATCTCTCTGGTTTGAACGACTCACAGTCTTTTCCCCAAATGGATTCCATCCTTCCCATGGCGTAAATTGCAAAGTAAACTCGTGAACCTTTACTTAGGAAAGTCCCATCGGGGAAAACATCGTCTTCTATAGCTTGTTTCATTTCCATTGGAATTGGAGGGTAAAGTCTGAGGGTTTCTGAAAGTGCTGCTTGTAGATATACCATGTCGTTTAGTTCTTTAACCGTGAAGAGACTCTCGGTTTTGCTGGCTACAGAATCCCCTCGCTGTCTCAAGATTTCACTTACCTCGCGGATGATTTTGTTTTCAACTTCTGGGTGTTTCTGTATCACCCAGAAGAACCATGTAAGTGCAACTGAACTTGTGTCTCGTCCAGCTAAGATGAAGCTTGTGCAGAATTGTCTAAAAAATTTGACCGTGGAAGGATCTTTTTCATCACTCTTCTTGTGACTTTCTATCTCAATAATCCTTGAGAGGACATCAGATTTGTTTCCTAATGTTTCGTCCTCCTTGAGCTTGCAGATACGATCTACAACCATAGTGTCGACAAACTCATGGACGACCTCAACAGCTTTCCTGAGACCTTTCTCATACCCAATGTCGAAATACCTAAAGGATTTCCATATAAACGGAGGAATCATGAATCTAAACAGCGTAGATTCGGTTGCTTCTTCAAAAGCTTGAGCAAAAGGAACAAGGGGAAGATCAGGGTCCAGAGTTCCCGGGTCATCACCTAGACCCGCGATGCAGATGTTGTCAAATGTCAAGCGCAAGAGCACATCTTGGAGGTCGAAGGCCTCTTGTGACATTGCGAAACTCTTCATCACCTTCAACAACTTCTCCCTTACCAAATCCTGTGTTGTCTGAAAGGAATGTTCCACAAACCTGGTCGAATGCATTTCAGTTATGATGATACGTCTTTGCTCCTTCCATGATTCAGCATCAGCATTAAAGATACCATCCTCGAGCAGATCACTGAACCGGTCTTTAAAAAAGGCACCCTTGGGGAAATTCTTGAAGTTAGTCTTGAGCATGTACTCGACATTGGCAGGAACACAAGTCACGGCTCCATAAGAACCACCAAGCCAGATTCCACGGTAAAGAAATGTTCCTTGACATTTTTTCAAACACCTTGTGACCCAACCATAGACATCATTCCTGTTAAAGAAGAACTCTGGAGTAACTCCAAACACTGGCCATATAGTTGGCCCCGGGTTCTTTGTTACCTTCTCACGCAAGCAACAGAAAACAAACAGTCCCAACAACGCGAGAAAAACATCGGAGAGACAAAGATGATTATAAAATCTCTCTGTTAAAGACAAGGTAGAGGTGTCAGACATTGCAAAGCTCTCAGTGAAATCTCTCTCTTTGTTTGTGAAACAGATGAAGTTATAAAAGTGAACTAAGTAAATAGAAGACTGAAAGAGTATTTGAAATTTGTTGATTTCATGCGTTTTATGTTTCGGCTTAAGAACACCAGTTTTTGTTGCTGTCTTCATGGAGACGGTTAGTTCTGGTTTGGTTTACTTGAAGAAGATGAAGTTTCTTGTGGGACACGAAACGTAAATGTTTGTGGTGTGTGGTGACACTGCAAACTGTATGTTGGTGAAATAAAATGCGCAACAAATGCAAAGACTGCATCTAAAGATGCAAATTTTGCGCACACGTGTTTGGTGACAACCTTGTTTAATGGAGTATCTATTCTTTTTGTTGTTCATTATATGGAAGAAATAAATTAAACTGTCTATAGACTATTTACACCGATATGCAAAGGATGTTAAAATGTGTTTTAAGTTTGTGAGTTTTTATTTTATTAGAGTTGAGTTTAGCGAATTTAAATCAAACATTAAAAGAGTTTAAAAAAAAACGGATATCTTAATTTTAGTATTTAGTATTATTAATAAGCAATTGAAACTCAAAAATTAACAAGGTTGTATACATACATATTACGAGAGTTTTGACAATTCATATTTCATAATATACTATTTTATACCAAAAAAATCGGCAATTATTCAAAATTATTTTTAGTATAAGCTATAAATGTATAAAAAAACTTCAAAAAAGTTAGGGTTCAAGTCTCTCAAAATTTTTAATACTAAAATTATTATAAATAAAAATAAATAATTTTAAAATATAAAATTAAATATTATGATAGAAAAATGTAAAACGATCCATTTTTTTTAATTTGTAGTTTTGTTAATCTAAGAACTGGTTTTATAAGTTTAAATGATTGTATCATCTTTGTATATATTCCAAAACTATGGAATTCGAATATACTTTTTTTAGTATAAAAATATTAAATTTTTGTAAGAATGCGTTGGATTATTAAATCGGTGTATTGCGACCCAAATAATAAAAACAGATGGATTCTACGTGAAAGTATTCTAAATCTCAAATTAATTATCCGAAAAAATAAAACATAGTCTAATTAAACTTACAATCATTCACTTATATGAAATGAAATGTGAGAATTAGGCTGCGTTTTATTTCTTATGATTTGTTCATTTGTTGTAGTGTCTTTACATCAAACTAGAATACTACATGTCCTATGCACAGATTAAAATTAATATTTAAATTTTTTTATTATTTAAATGAAAAAATTATAAATATATTTTAATTTAAAATATTATATATATTATAAAAAATGATTTTAGTATTATTATATATTATTCAAATAATATTACATTATTTTATCGTTGTTTTTGCGATACGTTAATCAAAAATATATTTATAAGTTTTTTAGTAAAATATTTGAAACATGTTTTAAATTAAATTAATAAAATTAGTAGTTTTAAATAATTTTGTTATGTTATAGAATCTACTTATATATAGAGTAGTCATACTAAAAATAATTATTAGTTATTCAAATTTAATATTACAAACAACTGATATAATATAAAATTTTATTTACAAATATATTGATTGTGTTTGGAAACAAAAAAAATTGAGTGATATAATTTCTATATGATTTATGACTTAGATATACCGACTATATTATTACACAATATATATATATATATATATATTTATTTCTCTATAAAACAATTATTACTACAATATATTGATTTTAATTATTGAGCTAAAAAGTAAAGTTGCATATAATATAAAAATGGAATTAAATAGTGTTAATGAAGTTTCTATATCCATAAAAATTCGACATATTTACTTTCTTTATATATGTATACAATAATTAATTATTTATGTAAAAAACAATCTTCTATTTTTAAAATTGGTGAGTAATTAAATGTGTAATTTACTAACTCAAAATTTCTTAATTTTTGAATCTTCGTATATTTAAAAATTAAATAATATTTGAAAACTCATTAAATTCTATAATTATGTTATCTAATTAAAATGTTTAGATAATAAAATAAATAATTTATATTTGAAATTAAATTAATTAGTAAAATTGTTGAGAATGAATATGATGATGACATCTAAACAATTTTAATTCTCGATGCTTTTTGTGTAGATTATGTAATACCCTAGGATTTAACAAAAAATGCTCTCATCGAGAAGGTCTTAACCGGAAAACCAGAGACTATCAAATATTAAACCGACAGGCACCACAGAATCAAATTTTAAACCGACCAGGTACAATAACGAACTAAACCTAAAAGGATTATTACATGAAGGATAAATAGGGGTTTTCTCTTTCTGCTCTAGGGTTTCTCTCTCTCTCCCAAACCCTCCGATTATGTCCGGTTCTCTAGGTCATACGCCGGAGTCCTTGAAGGCATCTGGCCGGAGCTCCGAGAAGCTCAGTCTTCTCACCCTTCAGGGTAAAATCAAGCGTGACCCAGAGGGCTACGAAACGGAGCTCCAATTGATTTACAAACAGTTCAAAGCTTCCGTCGATCTCTTTCAGCAACATGCGGCTCTCAGTTTCTCCTCTGTCGGAGGCATCGGCTCCGACCCTTCTGTTGCGAAGGACCTCGGTGATCGAGCCATGTTTCTGGCTCACGTTACTCCCTTTTACCCGAAGCAACTCGCGGCTTTTCCAACTCAATTGACTGATTTGCTCCGTACCTCGTGCTTGGCAATGCCGTCGGGGCTTCGGAACCATGTTGCTCAAGCGCTGATTCTTCTGATGAATCGAAAGGTTTGTGTATAAATTTGATTGAATGGAACCTGAGCTGATTTTCAGTCCAATTTATGTTCTGCTCTGAGAATGATTTTACTTTTTCCTTGGTGTCTTAGAGTCTTGTTATAGAAGATTTGCTAGCTCTGTTTCTGGATATTCAGACTCTTGGTGACAGAAACCTGCGAAAGCTTGCTTTCTCTCACATTGTTCAAACCATTCGTAAGATGAGTATCACTGATCCCAGACACAAATCACTTCAGAAGATTGTGATCTCTATGTTGGAGGTAATTCTTTTTTTTTCTCTTATCATGGGATTGTGTAACGACTTTATGATGCTGTTTTACTAGATAGTTACCTTGGTGTGTTTTGTTTGTAGCAAGAAGATGAAACAAAGGCTAAGAGAGCACTTGTTACTCTTTGTGAGCTTCACAAGAGAAAGGTCTGGCTTGGTGATAAAAATGATAGAGTTGCAATAGCGATTTGTGAAGCGTGCTTTCATACTTCACCTAGGTATATCCTTTTTCCGAACTCTGGAGTGTGTTAATATGATTAGGTTGCTCGAGATTACTAACTTCTTTTTCAACATGTTCAGGATCATGATTTCTTCCCTTCGGTTTCTTCTTGACTATGAGAACATTGACGATGATGATGATAGTGATGCTTCAAGCAGTGATGACGAAGATTCAAAGCAAGCATCTCAGGCTGCGATTAACAGAGAGGCTGTTTACAAGGTAAACAAACACTATGCATGAAATTTATCAGTGAGTATCAAGAAGACATTTACTAATTGTTGAAAGGAAGTTTCCACCTTTATAGTTTCTATATCATTTTCATCATTACGAATATGAAATTAGGTCCTCTATATATAAGATCATGGATCATTAATATCTTGGGAAACTGTTTTGGGTTAGGCTATTTAATAATTTCCCTTTCCGATGCTTTAGGCAAACAACAAAGGTACATCTTCTAGCAAGAAGAAAAAGCAAGCAAAACTGCAACGTGCAATGCGAAGCATTAAAAAAAAACAGCGTGCATCGTTTGAGAACACCACTTCAACTTATTCACCTCTTAATCATCTAAATGATGCACAGGTTCACTTCCTAGCTTTTTGTAGTGTGTCATATACAGAGAATGTGATTACAATAGTATGGGGGTGGCTATGTGGTTGAATGTTTACTTCTTATACAGAAATTTGCAGAGAACTTGTTTTCCCGCCTTCAGACTGGCAAGACCATTGGAAAATTTGAGGTAATTATTATCCCTATTTTCATCAGGAAATCTGACAGAACCACTTTAACCCCTTCTTTCGCTAAGAGTATAGCCAGCTTTAAGTTTGTCTAATTAAATGTTAGTTTTCCTCTAATATTTCATTTTACTGTTTTCCCCCTGAAATCTGATATTTTAACTCGCTTCATCTGTTCTATTAGAATCATATGAAGTTATGAACTAACTTTTTTATAGGATTTCCCGGTCTCTGGTAATCGCATTTGATTTATTTTTCCCATTGAATAATTTTGCAGATCAAGTTGATGATGATAAAAGTTATTGCACGGACAATTGGTCTTCACAAGTTGCATTTATTAAGTTTTTATCCTTTTCTTCAAAACTATGCTAAGGTATGATTTACTAACACCTTTTAAAAAA
Organism: Pugionium cornutum; assembly: GCA_018901935.1. Classification (NCBI taxonomy): domain Eukaryota; kingdom Viridiplantae; phylum Streptophyta; class Magnoliopsida; order Brassicales; family Brassicaceae; genus Pugionium; species Pugionium cornutum. Next base: position 94,144 of record JAENJI010000128.1, on the reverse strand, counting down.
TTTTGCTAGTTGAATTTTTGATTAAAATATGTTCAAATGCAGCCACATGGAGATGACATCACACAAATACTTGCAGCAGTAGTTCAGTCTTGTCATGATGGGGTATAGAAACATTTCCACTTAAAAAGCAGTATTGCTTTTATCATTCTTCTATCCTACCAATTTTATGTACTTTCGAGTAGGTTCCTTCTGATGCCGTAGAGCCACTTTTCAAGCAAATAGTGAATCAGTTTGTACATGATCGCTCACGTCCTGAGGTGCAATTTCAAGTTTTCTCACATCAAGGGACTTGACTAGAAAGCTTATCCTATCATTTATATTTTCCTTCTCAATTCAGTATTTAATTATTTAACCAGGCTATTGCTGTTGGACTCAATGTGATACGAGAAATGTGCCTGAGGATTCACGAGGTAACTAGTTACCTGATTTATGTTCTCATAATAACTGTAGTGATGCAGCACCATTCTTGTTTTGTTGAGTTATGTTTTTGCTTCTTTGTGTCGTGTATTTCAGTTGATGACAGAAGAATTGCTACAAGATCTTGCCCTGTATAAAAAGTCCCATGAAAAAGCGATCTCAGCAGCAGCCCGTTCTCTCATAGCATTGTTCAGAGAGGTAGCAGAAATATTTTATTTTTTGTTTTGAACCAAATAATCTATGTATGTGGTTACCAAGAATTGCGTTCTGTAATTTCAGATCAATCCTTCACTTCTAGTGAAAAAAGACCGTGGCCGTCCTGGAGGTCCTGTTTCCAAACCTAAACAGTATGGAGAAGTTAGTGTCTTCAGCAATGTTCCAAATGTGGAGTTATTGCAAGAAAATGATCATGAGAGCGACTCTGATGATGATGAAGATGATGATGATGTGGAGTTGCCTGGCAGTGATGATATCGAACAAGAGATGATAACTGATGACTGTGGAACTGAGGACGAAGCTCAAGAAGATTCTGATGGTGGTGATGATATGAATAACACTGAAGATGATAGTGATATTGATAGTGGTGATGAAGAGGAAGAGAAGAGTGACAGTGACAAAGCCGAGACAGATTCGGAAAATGAGGAGTTTGAAAGCGGAGAAGATGATGGAGAAGCTTCTGATGCTTCTGCAGAGGATAGTGGAAACAAAGAGAAAGCAAATGGGCGGAAAAGGAAGATAATAGATTTTGATGCGAGTCTTCTCTCTGCTGATACAAGCCTACGAGCACTAAAGAGATTCGCAGAAGCAAAGAGTGAACAACCATCTTTTGATGAAAGTGATGGCATACTTTCGAATGAGGACTTCCGAAAAATCAAAGAACTTCAGGTATACATGCGAGAAAGAAAAAGCTCATTTCATCTGTTCTCCATTCTGTTTTGGTAAAAGAAGTCCAACTTATTGATGTCTTGTGTCGCATACAGGCAAAGAAGGAAGCAAAAATTGCACTGGCTCGAAAAGGATTCAAAGTTCCGGATTCTGATCAGTTAAGTAAGAAACGAGTCAATCCAGCCAAACTTGAAGTAAGCTGTTACTAAAAGAAGTACTATTTTAGTTAACAAAATGGTTTGGCACACTAAGGTGAGATTTGATGCTAACGGATGTTTACTCGTTCCACAGGCTCACATAAGGCATAAACTAACAAAAGAGCAAAGACTGGAATTAGTTAAAGCTGGTAGGGAGGACCGAGGGAAATATCAATCCAAGACTGCAATCAAGCAGAAGAAGGTATCTTTTTTCTTTCGTTCTTTGGGCCTATTTCAACGGATGTTTATTATACCAGAGAATGTGTGTTTGATGATCCAATGACTGTAAAATGAAAATGCAGAAGGGAGGATTGAGCAATAGACAGAAGGAGCACAAAAAGAATATGCCTCTTGCTGCGATAAGATCAAAAGCTGGGAAATCAAAGCGAGCCAAGAAAATGAAGAAAAGCCTCAGCGGAAGCCAGTTTAGAGGAAGGAAAGCTTGGAAGTGAAAAAGACCAAATCTCATCCTTGTTTTGTCTCAAAGCTGAACACAATTTTGTTTTTGTTAATTTATTGGCATAATCATGTTTTGTTCTAACGTCAGAAGTTCTGAACTTTTGATTTTAAAGAGAGCGGTCTCGGCATTAAACATTGTCGCTTTCTTTGTTAACACAAATTTTATTTACATTGGTAGTAATATTTCTCTTTGGTCAGAAACATATGTAGTAATGACGCATTCCTATTTTAAGTACTTTCTGTGTTCTTTACGTTGACAGAAGCTGAATGTTTCGATTTTCTTTGTTAAAAGTAATCTCTTGTTTATTATTAGCTCGTTGTAGAATTGTGAAAATTGAAACTAGCTCTGAATTTGATTGTCGCAAACTAAACATTTTTAATAACATCTCTTTTTCTTTCCAATTAGACTTATGGAAGAATACTTCTTGGTTTTTTTTTTTTGCAAATAGTAATAATTTCTTCGATCTTCCACACATGGAAAACTAGAATCATAATCGAAAAAATGCATCACATCCAATAAGTGTATTTGAAATCTACATAATACACACACATCAACAAAGGTCTTGGCCAAATTTTTGAAAGAAGCACAATTAGGGAATGCTGAAGATCTTTCTATATAATAACTTAAAAAAACTGAGATGATTAAAGAAAGGTGGATGAAGATGAAACCGTGTTATGCTGTTACTGCTTCTTGAAAATGTCAACGATTTTATCCCAATCTTTCTTCTCTCTTGCTTCCCAGTAACCTCCTACATACCGATAATTCCCTTCTTCATCCTTTTCAAACCATCTTGGTTTCCATCCTTTCTCCTGCAGCCTCCTTGCCTGCAACACGAAAAAGAAAGGGTACACTCTTCTACATTCAGTCATATGCTACTTATAGTCAAGATAAACAAACTTTCCTGATAGAGTTTGTTTAGTACAAGAATAAGATTCGGTTGGAATTTGTACCTGTCTCTGTAACTGTTCAAGTCTCAATTTCTCGGCATTTGCTGATTCATATTCACCGTTTTCTAAGTGTCTTTGGTCTGGTCTCAATCTCGAATCTGTTGGCGGCAATTTGTCCACCATCCCAGGAGTTATCTCATTAAGGGAAATTGCAAAAGGGGAGAGATTGTATCTTGTTTTTGTAGGAGATTTGTCTCTTTCCCACAGTAAAACAGCTTCTGTCATTGGATCATATCCCTTTGGTTTCGTTGTTGGATCTCCCAATACATAGTACATTGCTTCATCCCATTTGCCTATCAATATAGCTACTTTCTCCCCTGTTCTATTGTCTTGCACAAAACCATGAACCTGATAGATGATTTACAAAAAAACACAATGATGATTTTCTCTTCAAAATCTTTGATTCTATAAGCTTCACTGTCTTAAAGCCCACATCATGCCTATATTAATCAAGGATTGAGGATTGAAGCAATAGGATATGAAGATATTAAAGGTCGGTTTCAACTGACTTAAGAGAATTCAAATAGATCATACCTACATACCAGTATGAGAAAATTAATTTATTTTACCTGACGAGGGTTTCGATCTATGACTGACTGCTCCTTGAACTTCAACCTGCATGAATAATTGCCACCGCCTTTGATGCGCATGGTTCCATAATGATCGCAGTAAAGTTTACCTAGGATGATGTTGTATATGGAAGTGGTAACTTTGCTCCATTGATATGTCTCACCATCATCAAATTTTAATGTCAGGACACCCACCGGGTCAAGCTGGATTGACCTTCCCCAAAATTTTCCCTTGATATTTGAGTCTCCCCAGAAATTCCAACCTTTCCCCTCACAATGGCAAGCAACAATCATCGGATGATGACTCACCTGAACAAAAGAATTATGATGGCAGAAAAGTGAAGGGTTGCTATTTTATATGTAGCATTTGTCTCACTTCATGTATGATTTTTCAATACAACTATTGCAGTAAAAGAGGAGAATGATGTGATGGTTTACTTGCCTTTTCAGAGAAGAAACGAAGTCCTTTATCAGGGTAATCAGCTTCATAGGTTTCACCAAGTAGGGGATTAAAGGGTTTGCATTGCCTGCCTTCCGTGGACGCATAGCCAGATACAGCAAAAGCTGCAATGTTCAGAAGCCTCATCAACTCATTACCCTGAAATGAGTAAATATAATGTTAAAACGGACAGCTTTGGGAGTAAAACTCATAGATGATAACTAACTGAAAGATAACAATCTAGATTTTGATGACAGCTATTTATAGTTGTAGTGAACTTGTGGACAACGATATTAGATGATACAGCAAGCTCCCCCGGAAGCACACAAAAGTAGATATTGAACTAACAGCATAAATATTTTCCACCATTCTACTTTTCTGCGAGCAAAACAGAACTGTAATAGCATCAAAGCAATTTCTAATTGTACCAACAAATTCAGAATCCATAATAGCATATAGGCTAGACAAAAGACGAACAAGGAAATTTGGATAGTTTGTGTTACTCGAGTTACAAAGAACTAAATATTCAGTTGGATAAGTCAGGGCAAGTTGCTTAGTAGGGGAACTATAAGAGATGGTGCATCGAAAAATACACCGTATGGCGATTCCAAAATAGGCAAGCAAGACAAATGTTTGGAAAAATATATCATATGACAACAAACTACCTAGTTGAAGAATAGACCTCTCTTTCCTGGTTTGTGCTAAAATAGAGTATGGGCTGAGGGACTGACCTGTTTTCCCCACTCAAGTGCTCTGTCTATCAAGTATGAGTACTCCAAATCTTCAAAGCACTTCTGCAGAGAAGAGAGTGGCTCGTTAAAATATACGGGGAGGCAAACTCCAGACAAGTCTTTGCCAATGTTTTCTTTGATGATTGACCACAATCCAACTGGCTTTTCCTTCTCCTTTGGCTCCGGTAAATTATCTCTTCTTCTAACATATGGATATTGCGGAATCCTTACAGGAACTTGCAAGCGGTCAGAAAGGAAGGGGTCTTTATCATAAATAGATCCATTTCCTTCAGCTTCTCTGCTACGATAAGAAGCACTTCTCAGTGCATCGGCTGATAGGATATCATCTGTATCAAAGAAAGCTACATCATCTTCATCAGATTCAACATCTGCTCCATCTTGACTTTCATTATCTGCCTCAGAATCGCTTGCAGATACCTCTGACATGACCGAATAGAAATCTGTTGGAGAACAATGATGTTAAAACATAAAAACTGTCTCAACTTAGTCGAGCAAGAGTTATACCATATTACCATCAGTCAGACGTCTGACCGCTCAGTTCCATATATAATAAAAAAATTGTGAGAGAATACACACATCGTGAATCCACGAACATGCAGTTGCAAAAGATGTGATGTAAGTGATGTTACTAACCACTAAATCGTCTTCCCTGTCCACAGCAAGAGTCATGCTCCTTTGTTTCATCAACAACAGTAGTTTCCAGCTCTATTTTTTCAGTCTGCAAGATGATTTTAAAGAACACATCAGTTCAAGATAAATAGGTCCATATCAAAATCTGTGCATAAAGAAGAACTCCACCATACCTCTAACTGTCTCAATGTATCTAGTAGTATAATGTGTTTATGTGTGAGAACCTTTAACCGGTTCTGCAGCATTGAAACTTCTGAAAGCATAATAGTTTCACAATCTTTTACAACAGTCTCACCAATGCCTTCCTGCAGTAACCTTTCACGCAACTTCTCGGTCGAGACAACGGCATCTTCTGAGGGTAGGATGTCGCCGCTGGAGACTCTAGGAAAAAGATCCTTGGCCACCTGCAAAGCTTCTACCCAGGTTGCTCTATTCTCTCTCGATACACAACGTAAATGAAGAGTCTTTGTACCCGTAAATATAGCAAGCCTTTTGTCATCAGACTTGCTCGCACGAATTGAAGAAACCTACAATAAAGCACTAATACCTCAGCTGACAGTTCAAGGGAATGCAGAGTAATGGAGAGTAAGTCTGGAAACGAGTAAGCCCTAGTTCCATGCAACATCAAATCACAAACAAACACTATGCAAGGGATTGATTAAAAATCAAGATCAATTTTTAAATGGTAATCAAGTTCGTTTATTGTTGACCACATTCCAGTACCAAAAGCAGCCATCAATTCAAGATTTAATAGAAAGATAGTCTCTCTTCTTCCATAACCAAAACAAAATCAAGAAAAAGGTATGGTTATATGACCTTCAGATGTACTTCTCCGAATGGTTTACAATGTCTTGAAGCTGCTGCAGAAGCTCCAAGCCGGTTACTGCTGCCGCAGCTAGCCTTCCTAATGTACCTCACAGATTCCTCTCCGATCACCCTAACGCCCTTCTCTCTGGACGGATTCATCACGATCTTATCAGGTCCATGGATCTTGTAATACGACAAAACACCGTCCTCCAGCTCGAACCATCTGGCTCTCCACCCTTTCCCGTAGTTCACCCACTTATACATGATCCCAGCGACTCCACCTCCAGCACCGACGCCATTTCCAAAGAAGAAACCTCCCTTGGAAGAAGAATCCTTCGCCTCGAGATTCACGTCGCCGGAAGCTACGACTTCGGAAGAGAGTCTCTCAAGTTGATCTTGGCTAATCCAAGAGGCTTGAGTTGAGAACGAAGGCTTAGAAGCGTGGTTGCTACCAGGCTTCGAAACTGAAAGAGCTTCCAGCGCTAACTGAGACTGTTGATTCGCCGCCGATTTCGCAACCACGGGGTTAGTCCGGTCATCGATTGAAACCGGAGCAATGCAGCAAAGAGGATTCATATCTCAAAATCGAATCAACAACAACATTGATCAAACAAATCCTCACTGCGAATCAAACATTGAGCTCCAGATCCTAATAACGCCAAAACGAGAGCTCAAAACATCGATAACAGAACGTAAAAGATCGAGCTCGAGTTGAGAAAGCGAGATCAGGAAGCGGATCGGATAATCTTGAGTCGGAGATTGCAGAGAAGGATTCCACAGGAAAACTGAGAATAAAGAAGAGAGAAGGAAGGTAAAGAGAGAAATAATGGAGATGTCAGAGAGGGGTCACAGATCCAATTAAGGCAGTGGTCAGTAAAAAAATTGTGTTTGTGCTGTGTGCAGAGCGCAGAGAGAGAGGAGCATCTCAGAATCGTTTAAATTCATGGAAAAAAATAATAATAAGAAAATAAGGTAATTATTAAATTACTATTAATGCTCTGAGTCAACATAATTATGTTTTCCATGGACCAATGCTAGTAAAGGAATAGGGATAGGTAGTTATTATATATACACTGAAAATATATAAATGGGATCCTATATACACATCAAATTTGTCGGAAACAAAAATTACCATTATAGTTTTGTCTTAAAATATTATTGGTCTCATTACTCAAAATATTCGGTATTCCATATATAATAGATACAGCTATTTTCATCATTTCTAGGCTGATATTCGGTATGAATAATTAATGGTACTCTATATTTTTTTTATATAACTTCTAATTAAATAATAAGTACAAGGGTTATTTGTAAAGGACCCGAAAGATTTCTGATTTTCTGCAAACATTAATTGACGTAGAAAGGTTGTTATGGATAAAAGAAATAAAAATCACAGGCCATTAATGACTTATGAGCTCTTCTAAATTGTTAATTTATCCTAGACTTGTACAAATAATTCCAACCAAATAAATCAAACAGATTTCGAATGGAAAAATAGATTTTTATTGTTATTTGGTTAAAAAAATAATCAAATAAATATTATTTAAAGAAACCATATTTATTGATTACTAATTAAAATCGAATTGAAAATCAAAATAAAAAAAAAATTATTTTCGTTTATTTTTAGTTGTTTTTAGTTATTTTTAATTATTTTGATTATTTTTGATTATTTTTAGTTATTTTATGTTATTTTCGTTTATCCAAAATATCCAAAATATTTTAATTATTTTCGGTTATTTTTTGTTATTTTTAATTATTTTTAGTTATTTTAAATTAATTTTTAGTTATTTTTAGTTATTTTTGATTATTTTTAGTTTTTAAATTTAGTAATAAAACCAATTGAAACCATGGTATAACCGAACCAAAATCAAAGTGAACTATAGAAATAACTGATTAAATTTTTTATTTTATTAAATGAAAAAACTAAAATTAAAAATAACCAACTAAAATTAAATATCCTAATGCAGATATTTAATTTATTTAAATAAATTTGAATTTTCATGAATGACATTTTGGACCGTTGATTTGTCTCATTGACTAGATGAGAACTTATATAAAACGTTAATAAGCTTTACTTTTGAGTCTTTTGATTGACCTTAAGTAGATTTAATAATATTTTATAGAAACCAAGTAGATTTACGGTTCATGCCCTGTAAGGACCGGATGTTAAACCATTCTAAAATTAATTCATTTTTCACTAATGTGACTTAAGTTAATGACATGATTATACTTCGTTGTTGAAAGTTTTCTTGATTCAACGGTTGACCACTGTTGCGGAAATGTCAAAGATATCGTGTTTATGACAGACATATTTTGAGAATAAATGTTTGTTTTTACATAATAGAAAATACTTGTCATGAATTGAACAAACGTATAGCTGTTTTATGACTGTATAAGTGTTTCTACAAACCATAATTAATCAAGAGATTATAGTGATTAATATATATATATATATAATTATTACTATTATTCATATATGTTGACTGGCGTGACTACTGAATAGTTCTCACTGCCAGTAAATGAGTTCACTAACCATCTAATTATACAGCTAATAATATTGTTTGTTTAAAGGATTACATAGATTGTAGTATTGTACTGTGATTTCTAATTTCCCATGACTCGATTGATATTGACATTGAAGTGTTTTGCTTGCCAACTTCGTGTTTCTACAGATTATAAAGTTCAATTGCTCGAATCAATTCTATATTAATATTAAACAAAATAGATAAGACCAAAATGGATGCAACATTAATAGTTTTAGCCATATTGCAGTGTAAATGATATCAATCCAAAAACTAACAATTATATGGGGAGAAAAAAAGAAACCAGAAATTATATAATGTGAGACAAATCAAAACCCAAATACTCAAAAATAGTTAAAGGTGCTGACTTCTACCGGTGGTTGAAGCGTCGTTATCACTTGCGATCTAAAGATTGTTCTCGTCTCCTTGAATACACATCGTTATCAATAGTAACTATAAAAAGACGCTTTATTTTATTTTTATAGCCATTTCTATTTCAGGTCTATTGAAATTTTGTTTCGTTTCTAATTGTGGATTCGGTTTGGTTCAGTTAAACCAAATTAATGTCAAGGACGAAGCCAAAAATATGCAAGTATAATTAAAAATGAAAAATAGTAGTTCATCTTTGTGATTCTACCAGAAAAGTTCCACAAGATTAAGTACAAATCGACGACGGCGAGTCGGCGACCTTCCCCTTCATCAAAAGTTCTAAACAAAGGTTACGCTAAATTTCACTGGCATCTCTGATTTTTCTTGGAAAATTATTTATATTTTCTCTCCCCTATATTGTTTATCAGAGCCTACCAGTAGGAATTACGTGGTACACAACTTCCGTTGACGAAGGGCGCGAGAACAAAGCAGCAAGCGTAGGTACCCTTTTGATTCCTGCTTGTGAAAGGAGATCGAAATTCTAGAGTTTCTAGCGTTTACAGGTAGCGATAATCGATTCATTAATTCCATTTAAGACGCAGGTCCTCCACTGTCACAACTTCTCGACCGGCTGATGAGATCGACAATGGAACCGTCAATTATTGGTTTGATAGGTTTCATGAGCTTAAGGTGTTTGAGAAATGCTGCAACCAGATTTTCTTCCATTATGCGATTTGTTTGTGAACTTGTTAGATTCATTTGCTTGTGTGTGTATATTTCAGTTATATACTAATGGGATTTTCGGGCAATGTAGAGCCATGTTTTATTCTTCCAACAGTAGTTGCATCAAAACATTTTCCAAAAATCTTTTAATGGGAGTACTGAGTAGTACAGCGACTCACCGTCCATCGAATATCAATGAAATTTAAGATTTACAATTTTGACACAACTCCGAGAAAATCTACAGCAACATATAACAGAAATTGCTGAGAGAGGAGTGAGAAAAAATAAAAACGTAACGTATTTAGTTAAGTGATATTGTGATTTAGCTAATAGAGATAAGATTGGAATTTTTTAAAATTGTATGATTACACAGTGTTGTTATAGACGCTAATTTCTCAAAAAATTAACTACCGTAAAAACATGTAATAAAAAAATTAACTACCGTAAAAACATGTAATAAAAAAATTTAGTTAGGTCTGTTGAACAAAAGAAAACCAAACATAACAAGGCATAACGGTGAAGCTTTCATTTGTTTTTATCGGATAAGAAAGAACACCTCGAGCGAGTCTCGACAAAGGCGTCTCTACCTCAGATCTCTTCAAAACTTGCGTTAAATTTCATTGAAACATCTAATTCTTGCGAAGAACAAGAACCAGGAGCTTGTCGGACGGAAGAGGACCAGCTGCAAGAGTAAAAAGTAAGCAAGCGTAGGTTTTTCTTTTTCTTTCGATACTCGACTTCGCGAGGCTATTCCATTTCGACACTTTCTAGGGTTGAATCGATGTTCTTATTATCACGTTGAATTGTAATTTTACTCCGAGATCTGTTTATTTCTTTTCGATTTTGTAAGAACCCTAATGTTAGAACTTTCTCTATTTGTTTTGTTTAAACGGGTTAAAATTGTGTAGCCCCTTTCATTGTAAATCACCTACTATGTATGTAATTTGATTTCCATTTGCATATATGAATCTTGTAACATCTTTGTTTAAATCGTTTAATGGAGAGAAGATATGTTGAGCTAGATCCCAAAATTAAGATCCGTGAGCCAAAAATCCTGTTTTTCTTATTTGGACGTGTAAGTAAGAGTTAAAATTGTGATCCGTACTCAGAAACATATCTACTTTGATGTTCACCAATGTCTTGTTAAGAGGCTTCGTGTAAGGATCTTTAATTTCTTCATGTAAAAAGGACATGCAACAGAGGTTATACACTAGGATTGTTTATGTAATTTATGCTTTGTTAATTCTTCTTGTATTTTCTGGCCAGTTTGTATGAATCCAATGAATGAAGAAAATGTCGGTTATGGAGGTAATCAGAAGCTACTACATCAAGGAAGCGGAACTATACCTGCTCTAGCGGATGAAGAACTGATGGCAGAAGATGATGACTATGATGATCTTTATAGCGATGTGAATGTGGGTGAGAGTTTCTTCCAAGCTCATCATCAGCCTCAAACATCAGCTCAAGCTGGTGGTACAGGTAGTGGAAGTCTCCAAGCTCAGAATAGTAATGTTACTGAACCGAGAATGGCAATTGTACCTGGAGGTACGGTTGAAGGGAAATACAGAAATGATGGGGGGCATAATGGAATAAGTGGACCAGAAACAAGATCAGATGTTTATCCGCAAGCATCTTCTGTTGGAGCAAAAGGGTTGAATATTGATATCCAGTCCAACAAAATTGTTCCACAAGGATCAACATCTATCGTGTTAAACACCCATGGTTTTTCAGGGAATGCTGTAAGTATGCGTGAGCAGCCAGTGCTTAACTCCTTTAGTGCTGCCCCTCAAGGTGCTCAGCAGATTCCTGTTAGCCAGATGAATGTAAACCCAAATGTGATGGTGAATAAAAGCCCGACTCAGCCATTTGTTGTGGATAATGGGAACACTATGCTTTTTGTAGGAGAGTTACACTGGTGGACGACGGATGCAGAGATTGAGAGTGTTCTTTCTCAGTATGGAAGAGTCAAAGAGATCAAGTTTTTCGACGAGAGAGTTAGTGGTAAATCTAAAGGGTATTGCCAGATTGAATTTTATGATTCAGCTGCTGCAGCCGCTTGCAAAGAAGGAATGAATGGTTATGTTTTCAATGGTAAACCATGTGTTGTCGCGTTTGCTTCTCCTGAAACACTGAAGCAGATGGGAGCTAATTTCACCGGGAGGAATCAAGGACAAAACCAAATTCAAAATAGAAGGCCTCTGAATGAGGGAATGGGAAGAGGTAACAACAACATGAATACACAAAATGGAGACGGTGGAAGAAATTATGGGAGAGGTGGTTTTGCACGTGGTGGCCAAGGAATGGGCAATCGTGGAGGCCCTTGGGGCGGGGCAGTGAGAGGCAGAGGAATAAACAATATGGCTAACGGTTCTGGTGCTGGACCGTATGGGCCTGGGCTTGCTGGTCCATCATTTGGTGGTATGATGCATCCACAGGGTTTGATGGGAGCTGGTGGGTTTGATCCCACATTCATGGGTCGCGGTGGTGGTTATGGAGGGTTTTCAGGTCTTGCTTACCCGGGGATGCCTCATTCTTTTCCTGGTGTCAATGCAATGGGAATGGTTGGGATTGCTCCTCATGTTAATCCAGCCTTTTTTAGCACGGGAATGGGAACTATGGGTAACGCGGGGATAAATGGAGTTCATGCAGCAGCTATGTGGAACGAGGGTAATGGAGGTGGTGGTGGTGAAGAGGGTGGTTCTGAATATGGTGGCTATGAAGACGAAAACCAAGAGAAAGAAGATAAGCCATCACGAGATAAAGAACGGGCTACCACGGAACGTGACTGGTCTGAGAGCAGTGGTGATAGAAGACACAAGAGTCACCGTGAAGAGAAAAATAGCCACCGCGAGTATAAGCAGCAGAGAGACCGTGATTCGGATGAGTTTGATAGAGGACAATCTTCTTTGAAATCTCGAAGCAGATCAAGAATGGCAGAAGATGATTATAGGTCCAGGCCAAGAGATGCAGATTATGGAAAGAGAAGACGAGGAGACTGAAAAAGAACATCGTGTTCTTCGTGTCTCTCTTGCTGCATCTAAACGGTTTCGTTTTAACTTATGCTGCCTACTACTTCAATCTACTTAATACTTATCATCAAGTATTTGATACAATGTTTCTCTATACCTTGTTTGCTGATAATCTGTCTTTGGAGAAGAGCATATATTTGTAAACTATGTTATTGTTTTTGTTTTTGTTCTTGTTAAAGGTTCTTCATTAATCTATTGCAAACACCTTGATAGAGAGTTTGTGTGGATCATCATAGCTTCAAGATCGTCATTTTGGTTAAGAGTAAAAAGTTCGGAAAAAGATCTTTATTCTTTGCTGTATTCAAGCTTTTATTTTGAAACATTCAAGTTATAAAGCATATAAAAGCTGAGAGCTTTGGCATTTCCATCAAATCATCCCAAAGCATAAACACAGTTTTACATTCTATATAATATATTTATTTACCTTCTAAAAATCTGTACAAAAGTTTTTTTTGTCCAGATTCTAAATCAGATTTGAGTACTCGTAGTACACCAAGAAGAGAGCTTCTGGGTAGTCCTTGGGAAGGCTATTGATGTAGAGGTAGAATCTTAACAAATCTTCCCTCGAAGCCGTCCTTGCATCAACCACATCTTTATCACCCGCAAGCACCCACAAATCCTCTGAGTTCACTCTCTTCATGCTGCCCCGACAAAACGGGCATGATTGAGACTTCAAGTTCCTGCAGATATGAATCAATGGAGATTCGGTAAATCTTCAACAGTTCAAATTACTTAACACTATTGTGTCTATACCAATCGCGGTAGCATTGGATGCACATAGAATGGCAGCAATTGGGCAACACCATTTTGGTGCAAGTTTCTAAACAGATTCCGCATTCTTCTTCACGCTCTAACCCAGCATTGCTGAACCTACTACTACGAGCCTCTTTTGTTATCTTCTTGCTGAGTCTTTTAAGGTCAAACCCGATGTCCACAGTCTCCAACCCGTCTAAGTTGCTGTGTAATAGCTGAAGTGATGGTAGTATCACACCTTCAAAAGACAAAGACTTTAGAACCAAAATTGGAGACCCCAAAAACCGCAAATAGACTCATGTCAAACATTCAATAGCATTCCAATCATACTGGATTTGTCAATCCATCTACATTAAGTAACTGAAACTGAGAAACCTCTTGAGGAGAATGGCTATTTCCACAAAAAAGCTTAAGCTAAAACATGAATATTATAACATTTTGGCAGCAACGGTTATGGGTTCTCTTACCATAGAACTCACTGATAGTTGCTTTCCTTCCGTGCGTGGTAAGCTTAGGTTGCCCATCAGAATGAACCTGTACAAGCAAAGATGACAACAACAGAGAAATTTCATAAAACTAAAGCTTATAGTCAGAACATCGAAAGCCTTAATAAAAGAAGACACTTTGACAACAAAGTGCAACAAACTAACCTTGTAGACAAGAACATGAAAGAGGTTAAAGTAGCGAGGAACCAGACATGAGCAAGAAAGATCAATCCACCGAAGCAATATTAGTAATAATGAAGCGAAGTTACTATGAACTAGCTTCATCTGAAGCCGCACATTGTTCTTCCCCATTGGAATTGCTTCTGCCCTGAAGAGATAAGCTCAAGTTCTCATGGACAATTCAGCAAACACAGCATGTGCATAATGAAAAGAGTAAACCCCAAGAACCCTTGAGCCAAAAAGCTTGTAATTTACTGAAACTACAATATCAAGCCAACAACAACTTTCACGAAATTTCCATTTGTGAATGCTACAATCTTCAACAGCTATTATAAAATTGAACTAAAATTGATCGGAGCTTCCTAAAAATAGCCCAATTTTGATGAGAAGAGATTACACAAATCCCAGAAAATGACCTAAAATTCTCAGTAATGTTTTCAATAATCACCTACTCTATAGCTTAACTAATCAAAACTATACTGAGTAAAAGTCTCAAACTTTTGGAAAAAAAGGAAATAAAACCCAGAAAAGGACTTACAAAGTATTTGCGTGTTGAACATCAGCTTCCAAAATTTTCAAAGATTCATAGTAAGAAGAAGAAGAAGATGATGATGAAGAAGAAGATATTGCCAACTGATTATACATCGTTGATTACAACAAGGAATTGATTGAAAAATTCCCCAGAATAAATATAAGAAAGGAAAATTTGACAACGAAAGAGAATAAGATGAAAGAAGAAGATGCCAAAAGTAAGGGATTGGTCTGATTGATCGGAAAAAGGCAAGAACCTAAAAGACAAAAAGCCAAAGAAAGAAGCTAAACACCGGAAGAACACAAGTCTCACTTCTTCTTTCTCTCTCTTTTTCTTTTTTTGACTTTTTGATTCTTCTGTTCACGGTTTGCTGCCGTATTTAAATAATCATGTTGAAGAAATCATTTCTTAGTAAAAGATTAATTAAGTATTTTCTTGTTAAATAAGCTAATTAAACTTTGAGTTGGGACAGTTTTTTGTATCTGAATATAATTAATAGTCCCTTTCATTTAATTTCTAACAGCTTTTGGAATCAATACATAAAGCGAATATAGACAAAGAAAACCCAAAGTGGAAGAACCCGTCTACTTTGCCTCACTAATAAAACATGTTTTGCTCAATTAAACTAAAGAATAAACCTAAAACTGTTGTATGGTTTAAAGTTTAAAGTAGATGTCGACATAAATACTGAATTTTATGTGAATGAAAACTAAACTTAAAACAAAATCTTTATTTTAATGTCCTAACAAAAATTAGATTTCGAAAATTGTTCAAATACATGTTGGATGACATTAGAAGTCTTTTGTTTTCTTGACCATGTTTGTTTTGCAGTCGCTATCGATAACGATTTAATCTTTCACAGTTGCTATTTATACCAATAAAACAATAATAGTAATAAATATTATTTCGTAATGGCTGTGACAACGACGGATTTCAGATAGTTAATTCAAAATTTTATAGCATAAATATGTTTGTTAAAGCAGTGATTACGAAATGAACAAGATTTAGTCATTGATCGTTGGCGATTATAAACAAGAAAACATTTCTATAACTCTCCAAAAAAAAAGTATGCTCTTAAACAATAATGATAAGAAGTTTTAGATGTAGAAAATATATATTTTCCGAAAACTGATTGTTTATCAATTTTTAATACAATTAAATCGGAAAATATAAATCAAAGAAAATGAAATCTATACATAAAAGTGTTACATAAAGAATATAGTTATATTATATGAGTGAAATAAAAACCCTTTTTTGATTCCTTCTCAAGCAAGGAATCAAAGAACCCTAGCTTTCCCAGAAGATGGCTTTATATACATACATATGCACAAACACTGAGACATTTTTATTTTTCTTCTCTTCCAAAAGCGATGAAATTTTTATTTAGCTGATCATGAAACCTACCGGATCGACGTACACTAGCGGCTCTTCTAGCGGTGAAACCAACTGTTGTGGGCCGAATCGATCTTTGCCTAACCATTTCCACAAATTCAGGATCATTAGATTGACCTTCGTACCGGATCCACTGAATCATTTGATGGTAACCCGGGAAGAATCTCATCTGAATTGATTTAAAGAGAAAGTAAGGGACCAAAGCGAAGATCATCACGACGAGAGTGGTTAGCCAGTAAGATGGAGCTGGAGCTAGGGCTTCAAGGAAGACTTTGTAAGCATCATTGGAGAAGTTAGGAGTGATGGCTCCATAGATCATGAGGAAGATGTACCAGAAAGCGATTGAGCCCCAGATCACAATGTGTTGGACCCAAGTGAAGTAGCTTATGGCTAATGCCATTTGGAGATTGACGACCCAGACTACGCAAGTGTACATTGTCCCGCCAAAGATTTCGCGGCCGGCGGTTTTGCCGTTAGGGTTATAGAGTTGATGTTTTAGAGATTCCTTGCAGAGGAAGAAAATGGCGATTGCGGTTATGAGTCCGTTGAACATCCATCCTATTATTCTCTTCCAGCTGAAGAGAAGATTCTGAACTCCTTCTTGGTATAGCAATGGGAACTGAGAAAAAAAGATGAAAATATCAGAACTTGATTGGCCATTTAGAGTTATTTAGGGTTTTCAAGGGGGTAATGTTTGGGTACCTTGTAACAGAAGCGAGCTGAGACATCTTGATCGAAAACTCCGAGAGCAATGACGGGAAGCGAAGAGAAGAAGACATTAAAAAGCGATAAAAACCAATCGTTATATGCGGGTTGAGCAGAGAAGGATGTGTAAGCTTCGTATAAGAACACAGTGACACCAAATGTGATATTCTTGTAGAAGAAGTAACATATCTACCAGAGAAGAAAGAAAACATTGTTAGAGAAAATGCGATATATCTGAAGAATGTAATCAGATAGAGTAAAAATCTGTATGATACCATGGATGAGATTCTGCTGTAACACCAGTGACCATGGACGAGCAATAGACGCTCCAAGTAGCGGAACTGAGCAATGGCTATATCGCTAGACATAACCGCTTGCATTCCCTCAACACCGCTGATTCCAACTCCAATATCTGCTTCTTGAAGCATTCCAACATCATTTGCTCCATCTCCAATCGCTAAAGTTGTCTTACCTGTTCCAGTTTTGACCAACCGCGTAACCTGTAATAAAGAAACAATTCTATTAATTGAACCGCAACCACGATACAAAACGCCATTTCCACAGAAGCAAACAAATAAAAAACATTACCAATGCCTTTTGTTTAGGTGATGATCTGCAGCAAATAACAGAAGCACATCCTGTGGCTAAATCAAGAAACTTTTTCTTGAAATCATCTTCAAGAGCGTAAGTTAACGACTTCCCGTCAATGATCAACGCAAATGCCTCATGAGAGCCTGTGCCGCTTGATCCTGTGATTAGAGCTTTTCCCTGTTCCATTTGCTTCACGACGCTTTCTCTCGATGCCTATATTGTACAAATCTCACTTGAGTAAACTTATATCGGAAAATGTTTGAATTACATATCGAGAATCTTCTTACCTGTTCAATCACATCTTTCTCTCCAGCTTTCTCCAATGCTTTGATGTGTGGTGTCTCAAGATTTATGATTATCTGCTTCATCTCTTGTCTAAGTAAACTACAAGCAAATCTGCAGAGAGTACGACAAAAGTCAGAAACTATGCAAGAAACCAACTAAGAACAATGTTTTAGATCCAAACATAAGAACAGAAACAAAAGTTCCTTACCCGATATTGATTGCGGTCTCCATTTTGTCTCCGGTTAATACCCAAATCTTTATTCCTGCCTGAGCAAGCTTGTCGATACATTCGGGAACCTACAACACCATCAAATTAAACCCGGTTTAAGTTCAACTCACCCAACAGTTTATAGACTAATCTATCAAGAGATTGAGTCTTAAAAGAGCCATACCCCATTTTGAAGTTTGTCCTCAACAGCAGTAGCACCAAGGAGAATCAAATCGCGTTCCATATGATCAGTGATTTCATCGATTAAGTTCTCACGATCAGCCGTCACAGAGTTCTTAGCATCATTGAAGTTCTTGCTGAATTCTAAATACTCATTCTCATCAACCTCGCGGTATGCAAGTATCAGTGTCCTTAACCCTGCATCTGCATATTCATTAACATGTTCACGGGTTTTCTCTTCGAATTTACGCCCGTTTTTGCCAAGTCTTTCAAGCATTACACTGCACCAAACCCAAAACAAAACACAAGATTTTCAGTATTATCGACAAGAAAGCCCAAGATGTAAAATCTATCAAGATTTTCAGGTGCATACTTGTCAGCTCCTTTGGAGAGTAGCAAAAGCTTCCCTTCTTCGTCACGCACAATCACCGACATTCTCTTTCTTGCGCTGTTAAACTCAAGAACGTTTAGTAACCGATATAATCTGTAAGAAAACAGAGGAATGTTAGTTTTCGACCTCAAGAAATCGCAAGAAGTAAAGCTATCAAAAACAAGCGAAAGCAAAACGAACCTTTCAACTTTCTGCCCTGTTACAAGATCCAATTCACGGAATGAAATACCGTTTTGCGTCCGGCTGAAGAACTCAAAGCCGAGTTCTCGAGCCGCTACAACAAATGCAGCTTCATCAGGAGACTCAGCCTCGTAAGAGACATTCCCGGTGGCTTCATCGGTTTCGGGTATAGCCGTGTGACAAACAGCTAACAACCTGAAAAACTTCTGCAAAACCGCTGCTTCTCGTTGCTTAACCCAATTCCCTTTCATAACTCTCTCGTCCTCGAAATTAAACCCTTTAACCTTAGGACCAGACCGGTCCACTACAACATCCAAATCATCATCAACCAGAGCTGAACCGCCGCTCCTCATAGCCATAGATCTTTCAACTTCGGTTATACCGCGTCCGTAAGCAGTTCCCGCTATCGAACACTTGATAAACTCCATGGAATTGCAGGTCAAGGTTCCAGTTTTATCGGATAGAATGGTGTCGACCATCCCAAGCTCTTCGTTGAGATTAGATGTTCGTGCGTGCGCGGGTTTATCTGTTTCCTCGTAGTACATAAGAATGTCGTTGTTTATGAAAATGCTCTGAAGAACTTTAACTATTTCGATAGAGACGTAAAGCGAAATCGGGATGAAGTAACTGTAGAGCATAACCGCAGTGAGGAAATGGTAAAACGCAGCCACTGGAGCTTTCTCTGGATCATAGAAGATCTTTGCATCGTCTGGTTTCAAGTACCATCTCTCTGTTCTTCCTCCATTTCTCACTCTGTCTTCTCGTGTCTCGATACCAAAGACGATCGAACCCACAAACGACATTAGAAACACTACACCAAACATCATGTAAATAATTTTATCCATTTTTCTCTCGATTCTGCTTCTTTTAGATGGAGGATCGGTTGAATTTTGAATCACCTGTTTCAAAAAAATTCTAAATCAACACTTTCGGTACAATTTCTAAGGTATTTTTTTTTCTAGTGAAAAACAGATGTTAAATTTTGTACCTTTGTGTCGTGTCCAGTGAAGACAACAGCTCCGTAAACATACTCTGTGTTTCTGAGCTTCGAATCTCGCAGAAGAAGCTGTTGAATCGACAATGGAGATCTCTGTTCTTCCAAATGTAGAGTTCCAACGAACGTATAAAGATCTGCATTTGGGTCTTCGCATCTCACGACAGCTTTTAAATCTTTGAAATCGGAATCTTCGTGTAAAGCCGACGAAGTCGCCTCTAAACCTTGTTTCACTTTCAGATTCGTTTCTCCATCGAGATTCATCGTTTCCACATAGCAAATCGAATCTTCGTAGCTCGACGACAGAAGAAAAAGATCCGCCGGAAAAAACTCGTCCTTTTCAACTCTCACTATATCTCCGACTTTAAGATTCCTCCATTCCTCTTGCCGGAATATTCCATGTCCGTCGTGAACTTTCACTTTCCTGTTATTCACTTCTATATCCTGAAACAAAACAAAAAAATGATTATATTCTAAAGATATTTGATTTTTAGATTTTTGGTGAATTTGGAAAAAAAAATCAAAACCTGTCGTTTACGTCCCCAATCTTCGATTCCTTCTTTGACCATACTCGCGGCGATGACGAGGCCTAGGGGTAAGAGAGCACTAACGGCATCATAAGGAGTTAGAGGAGTCAACGACAAGATCCCGGTGACGAGGAAATAGAAATTGGCGACGCGACGGAACTGTTCGAAGAGAGATTTGGGTATGAAAGAAGCCGGAGTGTATTTCGTTGACCGGACATAGTTTCCGGCATAGTTACGCCGTTCAGCAGCCGGAGAGTTCGGCTCGTTACAGTATACAACTCTAGAGAATCCGGGTCCTCCTATCTGTGAATGATCATCTTGAAAGCTCGATTTACGACCCTTAAAGGCGTAAATATTGCTAAGATGTAATCTTCTTCTCCGATATCTCGCCATATCTCGATCTTTCTCTCAGTGTCTTAAAATCTCTGTAAAAAAACTAGAAAATGGCGAAAACCCAGGAAAATTTTGTATGAAAGAGGGAAAAACAATGAAAGAATGAAGTTTTCTCGTCTTTGGAACTATAGAATGAAGAATTCGAGAGAGAAATGTCGAATTTTTGTTGAGTAGTTATATCATTTGTTTTAGCAACTCAGCAAGGAAGAGGAACGAGTGTTTTTCCGGTTTTTTTTTAAATGAAAAACAACCAACTTTGAACAACGACTTTCAACGCAAAATTTGAACGACGACTTTTTAACAGGAGATTTTTTAAGTTCTTTGCTATGGTAGAAATTGCATAATTTTGTCGGGAAATTAAATTTCTGGGAAAAGAAGAAGAGGGAGATCGCTGATAAATGGTCTTTATTTCGATGAAACTAATAAATTCAGTTTGCAACAATCCATAGTTGGCTTAAATGTAAAGTACTGAATCCGTAGTTTGTCTATGTTCTAGAGATGATGTGTAATAGAAAAAAAGAATTACAAGAGCCATAGGACGAAGTCGTCGTGGATGGTTACTATTAGTTCTTTTGAAAACTTCTTGCTAAAAAGGGAAGAGAGAAAAGTAATTATATATTTGATAGTGATTAGTAAATGAATCAATCAATTGATTGATTCCAATGTTTGAGATTATTTATATTAGTATCAAACTAAATAATTTATTTTTAGTGATCCCAGGGGCCAGAAGATAATCTTGCTTGATTTCGTAATTATCATCTTCTAACACTCTTTAGCAACATATGTAAAAATTAATGTCCAACTCATAGTTTATTGCCAGTTCAGTAATGGGGATTAATGGAATTGAGAATATTAAAAATTGATTATGTCATTTAGCTCCACTTGAGCTACACATTTACCGTTAATGACTTTGGTCGTGTTTTATTTTCCTTATGGTTTTGTTGTTATGCTATGTTTTGACTTTGGTTTGGAAAAGGTGTTGACACTGTTTATATAATAAATTTGTAAACTATATATTATAACAATGTAAATATAGTTATATTTAATACGAAATCAGCCTATAATTATAATACAATTAAAATTAATTATTTTAAAAAATTATTGAGACCGTCAAGACTCGTGTACTTAGTAATTATACAGTTACATATTCATACGCCTCATCCACTACGACTTATCTCAATTGTGGCTGCGTGACCATTCAAACACCATCTCATTCATGAACATATGCACACATTATAGATATTAATTCGTTATTAGCTTATAGTAATGTCCAAAACAAAATATCAAGAAGAAAAACAAACTTTCCCTTTCCCATTACTGGTCAAGCCTTAACATAATTAACTTTAAAGAATAGCTAGGACGTTTATATTAGATATTTTTCAAAACACTCTTTGGTATTTAGTTTTTTTTTAACGTTCTAGAAATAAAAGGAGCACTTTCTGATTTCTGCGTTCATGTTGATGGTTTTCATGCTGAATATATCTATGTCAATCTACACTACCTGTTTATGATGGGGAAAAAACATCAAACTTCCGGTGGAGATAAGAAAAATCTATCTATGGATTATGTGATTTCTTTGGAATATCTGAAACAAATTTATAGTGCATATGAGACAATGAAAAAAGTGAGGGAAGAAGCAGACTTATGGTTCATGGCAATACAAGGCAAATGGTTAAACAGTGATTAAAAAAAACAAGAATCAATTGGACTTTATCCCCAAAAAAACTAGGTGAAATGCAATGCTGGGATGTCTTGAAACAAAAGGAAAAGCCTAAAATTACGAGCCATAGAGAGTATGAGTAGCCACAACCTAAAACCAATTGTTTTTGCAGTGAAGGCTTCTCACATGATAGATTGGGGTGGTAATGAGAACAAAGGCATATGCCATCTTCTACACTTAGCAGTGAGACGTGTAGTTTGTAGAATAAAGATGCATTTCTCATTGCTACATGCGAAAAAAAAAACTGGCATTTGTTGAAATGCCCACATAGTACTTTGTTAGAGGGCTTTATAGATCTGCTCCAATTAATGTATATCAGATGAGCTTGCGAGACAAAACGAAAGTTAATTACATTGGGCTTGCTGTAGCTCACTATAACTACATTTATGGGCCCAAAATGAACTTCAGAGTTTATTATTCCGTACCGTTTAATCCGGTATGTAGTTTAAACTGAGTCGGTTTATCATCTGTCTTTTGCGTGACGGTAATTTACTTGCATACCCTTCACCGACCATGTCTGCCAATTTCACCACTTGATTTTCTTTTTGTTTTTTTTAATCGGAACTTTTAAATTCATAAAGCCGTTGTATTTTTCGGAGAGAGATCTTTTAGTTCGAAAACATAGGGTTCCAAAACTTTGTTAGTTTTTTAAGTAGATCCTCTTCGGAACTATGTTCACGCCACAGAGAAAACAGTGGATATCTCCGGCGATGACGCCGAGAAGCGAGACGCATTCTAATCTTAGGAACACTGACAGAAAGGGAAAGGCGGTTGCGTTCAGCGAGGACCAGGTCATTTCGACTCTTCCGCCGCCTCCAATTGGAAGGCTGACCGGAGAAGACGTTTCCAGAGGTTGTTACAGGAAGATACGAAAATTAATCTTTACTTATATAAGAGTACACGTGGACGGCTAAGATAAAAGAAAGAGGGACGGCTGGGATTTGGAGAGAGAAGGACGCGGGTATCAGTTTGTTACGCTAAAACAGAGGGGAGGATCCCTGCAGCAGATTCATTCGAAAATCTTCATTCTTCTTGTTTTCTTCTTCCTGTAATTTCTCTGGTTTTTCACTTACTTTCAGCTGAATCCTTTTCTTCAATTTTAAGGATATTTGCCAGTAAGTCAGATTTTGTGTTTTATCGAACATCGAATCTGTTTTTTCATTGCCGATTAAACGAACTACATATTTCTATATTAAAGGTATCAGAGCTCCAGACGACCTCGGTAACAATGGCGGAAACACGAGCCCAAACATTGGCTAAGGAGAAGGCATCCAAGGAAATAGAGGAGGTACTGGGTTCGAAACTAGAGGCGTTGGAGGCGAAGATGGACAAAAGCATTGCTGAGATGTTTGAAGCTATCAGGCTTATTTCCAGTAAAGGAGTCGCTTCTTCCAGCGATGATCCTTATGCGGGACGAGCCGGTGCTGCAGTCACACCGATCACCGTGGGTATGACGTCGGAGGGGAACAGAGCATATCGCCAAAATGGTAATCCGACTTACTCCGGAATTACTAGATTAGCGAAGCTGGATTTCCCCAGGTTTAATGGAGAAAAAATCAAGGAATGGCTGTTTAAGGTAGAGCAATTTTTTGAAATTGATCGAACACCCGACGATCTTAAAGTGGGGATTGCGTCAATACACTTTGATGATGTAGCAGCTACATGGCACCAATCGATTATTCAGTCAGATGTGGGTCAGCATATTGTTCATGATTGGGCATCTTATAAGATTTGGATTAAGGAAAGATTCGAGGAGATTTTGGACGATCCTATTGCAGAATTAAAACGATTGCAAGAAACATCGGGAATAATGGAATATCACAGTAAATTCGAGCTCATCAGAACACGAGTTAACTTACCGGAGGATTATTTGGTCAGTGCGTACCTTGCTGGTCTGAGAAACGACACACAGATGCACGTGCGAATGTTCCAACCTCAGTCCATTCGTCAGTGCCTCATGTTGGGTCGACTTTACGAGAAAGCGCATCCAAAATCCAGTAATGTGCAACCATGGGGAACCGGAAAAATGTTGGGAAGCAAAGGTATACTCCCTTACAGAAAAGATGAAGACACACGCGCTATAACACCAGTAGCAGCTGATAAGGGAAAAGGAACCAGTAATACGCAGAGGAAGATGCTGACAAATGAAGAAATGAATGATAGGAGAGCCAAGGGGCTGTGCTACTTCTGTGATGAGAAGTACACACCTGGACATTACTTGAAGCATAAGAAAACTCAATTGTTTATGATAGAGACAATGGAGGAAGAAGAAGACACAATTACGGATGTAGCTCAGGACATCACAGAGGAGGAAGAACTTGATATTGCCCAGATTTCTGTCAATGCAGTGGCAGGCATTTCAGGGTATCAAACGATGCGTGTTAGGGGAATACACGAGAAAAGAAGTTTATTCATATTAATCGATTCAGGATCAACACACAATTTCATCGACAGAGGAGTAGCTGTTCAATTGGGTTGTGAGCTTAAACCTGCAGGGCAGACGCGAGTGTCGGTGGCAGATGGAAGTAAACTCGAGGTAGTAGCAAAGGTTGATCAGTTTCAATGGAGCTTCCAGGGGGTTCCTTTCAAAGCAGATTTGATGGTAATTCCGTTGGGGTGTTGTGATATGGTCCTAGGGATACAATGGCTGGAAACATTAGGACCAATTACATGGGATTTCAGAAAACTCGAGATGAGATTTAAACTGGGAAGTAAGAAGGTGCTATTACATGGTATTAAACACGGGTCAGTTCGGGAAGTGAAGGCCAACAAAATGAATAAGTTAAAGGAAGAATATTCACAGTTGGCAATGATATGTGTACAAGAGTCGAGCTCCACAGAGTCTGCTTCCTTACATGTTATGGAAACAGAGACTACGAAATCCGGTTGGCAACATGATATTGAGGATCTTTTGGTGGAGTTTAGGGACATCTTTGCAGAACCAAACACACTACCACCATCGAGACAACACCACGATCACAGGATCCCTTTATTAGAGGGTTCAAATCCAGTAAACCAACGTCCTTATAGGTACGCCATCTATCAAAAGAATGAGATCGATAAGATGGTACAAGAAATGTTGAATGCAGGAACGATTCAAATAAGCTCCAGCCCTTATGCATCTCCGGTGGTTTTAGTGAAAAAGAAAGACGGGTCTTGGCGTTTATGTGTGGACTATCGAAGTCTCAACAACCTCACGGTGAAAGACCGATTTCCAATTCCCTTGATCGAAGATCTTATGGATGAATTGGGTGGTTCTACAATTTATTCTAAGATCGATTTGAGGGCAGGATACCATCAAGTACGCATGGCTAAAGAAGATGTGCACAAGACAGCCTTTAAAACTCACAGTGGGCACTACGAGTATCTAGTCATGCCTTTCGGTCTCACAAATGCCCCGGCTACATTTCAGAGTTTGATGAATGCCGTGTTTAAACCAATGTTACGAAGGTCAGTACTTATTTTCTTTGATGACATTCTGGTATACAGCTCTTCGTTGGAAGCTCATTTAGCGCACTTAAAGGCTGTATTTGAAGTTATGAGGCAAAATAGCTTATACGCGAAACAGAGCAAGTGCGTCTTTGCCACTGAACGCGTTGAGTACTTGGGTCATTTTATCGAAGCTCGGGGGGTATCTACAGATCCAAGCAAGATTTCAGCAGTCAAAAACTGGCCACAACCTCAAACACTAAAGCAGTTACGGGGATTTCTGGGCCTAGCTGGATATTACAGGCGGTTTGTGCGCAATTTCGGTTTGATAGCTCGCCCTTTAACAGCTTTAACTAAGAAAGACTCATTTCTGTGGTCGCCTGAAGCTCAGGTAGCTTTCGAGGAGCTGAAGGAAGCTCTCTGTTCAACACCCGTGCTAGCTCTACCAAGGTTTGATAAACCTTTCGTGGTAGAAACAGATGCGTGTGGGCAGGGTATTGGTGCCGTACTAATGCAGGAGGGTCACCCTTTAGCATACATCAGTCGTCATCTCAATGGTAAGCAACTACACCTTTCTATTTATGAAAAAGAGTTGCTTGCCGTGGTCTTTGCAGTGCAAAAGTGGCGACACTATTTGTTGATGGGACATTTCGTTATCAAGACTGATCAAAGGAGTTTAAAGTATTTGTTGGAACAGCGTCTCAACACACCTATTCAACAACAGTGGCTCCCTAAACTGCTTGAGTTCGACTATGAGATTCAGTATAAAAAGGGGAAGGAAAATTTGGTGGCAGATGCACTATCACGGGTGGAAGGAACTGAAGTGTTGCATATGGCTATGTCCGTTTTGGAGTGTGATCTTCTTAAGGAAATTCAAGCACATTACCAAACTGAGGAGCATCTTAAGACAATCATTGCGGAGTTGCAAGCGAATCCTCATTCTAAGAAACATTACAGTTGGTCACAGAATATTCTGCGACGCAAGAGTAAGATTGTGGTTCCTAATGATGCTGTCATCAAGGGAAAAATATTAGAATGGATGCATTGTTCTGGAATGGGAGGACACTCAGGTAGAGATGCAACTCATCAACGGATTAAGAGTATTTTCTATTGGAAAGGAATGTCCAAGGAGATACAAGCCTATATCAGAAGTTGCAGTGTATGTCAGCAATGTAAGTATGATACAACAGCTTCTCCGGGATTGCTACAACCTCTGCCAATTCCCGATTCAATATGGACTGATATATCTATGGATTTCATCGAGGGATTACCTCCTTCCTATGTCAAAACAGTGATCTTTGTTGTGGTCGACAGGTTGAGTAAAGCTGCACATTTCATGGCCATGAGCCATCCTTATTCTGCAGCCTCTGTCGCGCAAATGTTTCTGGATAATGTCTTCAAACTTCACGGTCTTCCTCAGTCAATAACCAGTGATCGTGATACGATTTTTCTCAGTGAGTTCTGGCAGGAACTATTTAGTTTGCAAGGGGTCGCATTGAATCTATCAACAGCTTACCACCCTCAAAGTGATGGACAGACAGAGGTGGTTAATCGATGTTTAGAAACTTACCTCCGGTGTATGTGCAGTGACAGGCCATTCTTGTGGAAAAAGTGGCTCCCTTTGGCAGAATTCTGGTATAACACTACTTATCACTCATCAACACACATGACTCCTTACGAAGTGGTTTATGGTCAAGCTCCTCCAATCCATTTACCGTATTTACCCGGAGAGTCGAAAGTTGCTGTGGTAGCTCGATGTTTGCAAGACCGGGAGAATATGATTTTAATCCTCAAGTTCCATCTCCTTCGAGCTCAACATCGAATGCAACAACAGGCGAATAAAAAGCGTACTGATCGGAATTTTTCCATTGGAGCTATGGTGTATGTCAAGCTACAACCATATCGCCAACAATCTGTGGTTCAACGACAGCATCCGAAGCTTGCTCCTAAATATTTTGGTCCCTATAAGATTGTGGATAAATGTGGTAAAGTTGCCTACAAATTAGAGCTTCCAGCGGGGTCCCTTATACATCCTGTCTTCCATGTCTCTCAGCTGAAGCTGGTTATTGGTAACGCATCGGTATCCTCTAAACTTCCACCAATGGCAGAGGATGTGTTGAGTAAGACTCCGGAAAGTGTCCTCCAACGTAAAATGGTGAATCGCCAGGGTCAGGCAGCTACCAAGGTTTTGGTTAAGTGGGCACATGAACCAGAGGAGGAGGCTACTTGGGAATACTTAGATGATTTGCGCGAGCGATTTCCTCAGTTCGAACCTTGAGGACAAGGTTCTTTCGGACAGGGAGTTTTGTTACAGGAAGATACGAAAATTAATCTTTACTTATATAAGAGTACACGTGGACGGCTAAGATAAAAGAAAGAGGGACGGCTGGGATTTGGAGAGAGAAGGACGCGGGTATCAGTTTGTTACGCTAAAACAGAGGGGAGGATCCCTGCAGCAGATTCATTCGAAAATCTTCATTCTTCTTGTTTTCTTCTTCCTGTAATTTCTCTGGTTTTTCACTTACTTTCAGCTGAATCCTTTTCTTCAATTTTAAGGATATTTGCCAGTAAGTCAGATTTTGTGTTTTATCGAACATCGAATCTGTTTTTTCATTGCCGATTAAACGAACTACATATTTCTATATTAGAGGTCAGGCTGATGAAATGGATATGGGTGATTGGAGAAGGTTTAGGGAAGTGGGTTTATTGAACGAGGCTTCAATGGACAGGAAAGATCGAGAAGCGCTTCTCGAAAAGATTTCAACACTTGAAAAGGAGGTAACCTTTATGAAACTTTTGTGTAATTTGATTTTTATGTTCCTAGGTTTGCTTTTTGGGCTCTGTTTCAGGTGATGAGTTGGTTTACTTTTGTTTCTCTGAGATTCTTTAGTTGCAAAAATATTGTTTTGGCTGAAAATTGATCATGTAAACATATAATTAGAAGCTTTCATGTGTTATGATATGGGTTCATGAGGTAATTGGTAACTTTTAGCTGTCCTAAAGTTACAATGAGCCTGTTCATTTTTTTGTGACTTTATCAATACAAATTATGGTTTTGCTGTGCAGTTATATGGCTACCAGCACAATATGGGACTTCTTCTCTTGGAGAACAAAGAGTGGGTTTTGAAGCACGAACAACTAAATCAGGCATTTCATGAAGCTCAAGAAATCCTTAGAAGGGAACAGTCATCACATCTGTATGCATTGACAACTGCCGAACAACGTGAAGAAAATTTGAGAAAAGCTTTGTGTTTGGAAAAGCAATGTGTGGAAGAGGTACCATAATTTAGCTTTAACATTATGGATATCTTAAAAAGATGTTTTGTCTCGTACACGTTTGCCGCTTTTAATCAAAATTTAAAAAATTTCCTACTTATGTGGTGAATTGATTTTTGGGGAATTTTTTTTTCTGCTGAGCTTTCTTAGACATTAAATTCTTTTTTGTGTTACTTAGACGCTTTACTTCCTTTGTGTTCTGAATTTTTTTTGAGATAATAATAGTTTTTTGCAGCTAGAAAAAGCTCTTCGTGAAATTCAAGAAGAGAATAGCAAGATAAGGCTCAATTCTGAAGCTAGATTAACCGAAGCAAAAGCTCTGGTTACTAGTCTTAATGGGAGATCTTCAGATGTTGAAAACAAGATGTATTCTGCTGAAAGCAAATTGGCAGAGGCAAGTAGAAAGAGCTCTGAGCTGGAAATGAGATTGAAGGAAGTGGAGACTCGCGAGAGTGTCCTGCAACAGGAGCGGCTTTCATTTGCTAAAGAGTAATTATAGATATTTGTTTTACAACCGCTAAATTCAATTCTTTTTCGTTAGTCTTACGTGTATATCATTACACCATAGGAGAGAATCATATGAAGGGATGCTTCACAAGCAAAGAGAGTACCTTCATGAATGGGAGAAAAAGCTTGAAGAAAAGGAAGAATCAATGCCTGAACAGAAGAGAAGCCTGAATCAAAGAGAGGAAAATGTTAATGAAAAAGAAAAAAACCTGAAGCTGAAAGCAAAAGAACTTGAACAATGGGATAGAAAGTGTGATTTGTCTATGTCAAAGTTTAAAGAAACTGAAGAGAATATGAATAAGAGATTGCAAGAATTGACGGCAAAAGAAAGAGTGAGTTAATAACTTATTGAACATTGCTTCGTTAGCCCCGTTTTTCTCATATGAATTTTTCTCGTCATGGGTTTACCCAGGAATCTTGCACACTCCAGAGCATGCTAGTGGTGAAGGAGAAAGAGTTACGAGCACTTGAAGAGAAGCTTATCGCTAAAGAAGGGGTGAGTTTTAATGGTATAGCCTCTGTGGTTCTTGAACATTGTTGTGCAATGTTAACAAATAAATAATGAAGGTAATCATAGCTCATAATGTGATATCAAGCCTTATTTGTCTATTTAGCGCATAGCTGGTGCTCAACAAGTTTGGATGACTGCTCATAATTTAAAGCTTTCCGCGTAGGAACCTAGATTAAGGACTATTTAAATTAAGTCCTAAGTATAGACGTAGAAAAAAACCATTGCTAACTCAAAATCATGTAGAAAGGTGTTGCTCATCTCATTCTTTATGCTAAAAAATGAATCTGTTCTTTTTAGCTAGGTAACTACAGAGTTCCATTTAGGTTTGTTTCAACCAAAAAACTTCTGCTATAGGAATTTGGTATAGTGGATTCTTTGGTAAAATGGCTAAAACAATGGTATCTACACTAACTCCTTGTAGTACAGTAAATTTTTACCGAGTGCCGATTAATTGAACAGTCAGTCATAACTTTTCTGGGTGGCTTAATCTCTCTAATCTCTATATATAGATAGATGTATGCTTGCTGCAACTGTTTTGTTTATCCCTTTGAAATAGGAATCCTTATTTAAGTAGATTTCATCGATTCTGATTTCAATAATTAAGCTTTACTTTGATTTTTTTAACAGACAGAAATTCAGAAGCTTATTGATGATCAGAAGGAGGCATTAGTTGCTAAGATGCTGGCATTTGAACTGGAATGTGAGGAAAGAAGAAAATCGCTGGAAAAAGAACTCCAAAGTAAGAAAGAAGAAGCTGAACGACAGAAAGTTGAAATTAATCATAGCGAGGAGAAGTTGCAGAAAAGAAATCAAGCATTGGAGAAGAAGTTTGACCGAGTGAATGAAAAGGAGATGGACCTTGAAGCCAGGTTTAAAACTATTAAAGAAAAAGAAAAAGTCATACAAGCTGAGGAGAAAAATTTAAGTTTGGAAAAACAAAAGTTACTTTCTCATAAGGAGAGCCTTAAGGATTTACAACAAGAGATTGAAAACATCAGAGCTGAGATGATTGAAAAGGAGGAAATGATTCAAGAAGAACACAAAAGTCTTGAAATCAAGAAAGAAGAGAGGGAAGAATATCTGAGACTGCAATCTGAACTCAAGTCCCAGATAGAGAAATTGAGACTCGACGAGGAGTTTCTTTCTAAGGAAGTTGAAAATCTGAAGCAAGAGAAAGAGAGATTTGAAAAGGAGTGGGAAATATTGGATGAGAAGCAGGCAGAATATAATAAAGAGCGAATGACAATTTATGAAGAAAAAGCAAAGTTTGAGAGTTTTCAACTGGTGGAAAGAGAAAGATTGAAGAAAGAAGAGAGTGCTTTGATGGTTCAAATAAAGCAGGAACTGGATGATATTAGACTGCAGAGAGAATCATTTGAAGCCAATATGGATCATGAGCGTTCAGCATTACATGAAAAAGCCAAACTTGAGCATTCTAAGGGGCTTGAAGATCTTGAAATGATGAGAAGGAGTATTGAAATTGAACTACAGAAAAGAAAAGAACTAGATGAGAAAGATCTACAAGACAGATTGGCTCAGTTTGAGGATCAAAGAATGAAAGAGCTTAGTGAGATCAATCACCAGAAGCAGGCTTTGAATAGAGAGATGGAAGAAATGGTGTCCAAAAGGAGTGCTCTCCAAAAGGAAAGCAAAGAAATTGCAAAGCATAAGGAGAAATTGAAAGAGCAGCAAGTAGAGATGCATAATGACATCAGTGAACTTAGTACACTTAGC
This sequence comes from Pugionium cornutum, assembly GCA_018901935.1. Lineage (NCBI taxonomy): Eukaryota > Viridiplantae > Streptophyta > Magnoliopsida > Brassicales > Brassicaceae > Pugionium > Pugionium cornutum. Next base: position 62,425 of record JAENJI010000128.1, on the reverse strand, counting down.
ATCAACCTCAAGAAACGTAGGGAAGAGTTTGCCCGTGAAAGAGTGCGGTTTCTATCATTTGTTCAAAATCTCAAGGATTGTGAGAGTTGTGGGCAGCTGGTGAATGCGTTTGTACCTTCTGCTCTCCAACTACCATTTGACGAAGAAGAAGCTATTCTACCACCTAATGGAGTTTTGAGTGACCTTCCAGAAAGCTCTGATGCGTCTGACTCCTGTAATATCAAGAAATCTCTTGGCAGAGATGCCTCTGGAAGTGGGGGATCTAGAAGGCCCAACATGTCAATACTGCAAAAGTGCACTTCAATACTTTTCTCACCAAGTAAAAGAGCTGAGCCTGGGATTGACACAGGCAAGACTGAGCAGCGTCCATCCTCCTTAGTTGCAGTTAATATGGAAACAAAAGGTGAAAAACCACTGCCAATTGATTTCCGACCACGTCCATCTAATAGCTCAGTACTGGAGGAGGATGAGGAATATACAGACAGTCGAGTACAAGAAACTTCTGAAGGTTCTCAGTTATCTGAGCTTCAAAGTGCTAGGCATAGACGTGGACGTGGCAGACCTAGAAAACCCAAGCCAGATTTGAATCCTACAAGTTCGGTCAAGCATGCCAGCCCTGAAGAATCATCAAAAGATGAAGCGAGTTGTCACGTTTCTGTTACTAGCGAGAAGACAACAGGAAGAGGTGGAAGGAAAAGATATCATATTGAGGATACTACTGCTACGGGTGGGCGTCGTAAGAGACAACAGACAGTTGCTGTCTTGCCGCAGACCCCTGGCCAAAGACGCTACAATCTGAGGCGGAACAGAACGTAAGTTTCTTTACCCTGTGCCAGTGTGTTTTTACGCCTTAATATGACTTCAAATGATTTTACTTAGAATACGTTGTGGTAGAGAGTAAGGGCCCCTATCCCCTGTAATACTTTAGCATTGCTTGGAAGAAATAAACTGCGGTTTCACTATTATAATTTATGTGTGTTGTCTTTGTTATTCACATTCCCTGCCATTGTTGTGTCTTGATTCTGCTCATTGATTGTCTAAAACTTATGAGTGAACAGCATAGACCAAGTTCCAGCAGATGTTGTAGATAATGCAGCTGGTAGTGAAGATGATGCAGACATCGCTGTCTCTGCGCCATCAAAGGACAATGTCGAAGAAACCAGCGAATCTGTGGTGGAATCTCTTCGAGATAGAAGACTAGAAAGTTTGGAAGTTAGGGTTGAGAGAGTTGTAAAGGTAACAAAAACTTCTTCTTTCTTTTACTTTCTGAATAATCTTGCGTTTTAAAGTTCTACGACCTTTGATTGAATAAAACCTTGCTAAAAATTAAGCTCGAGACAAGACAAACCAAACCATACATGCTAATAAGTTAACTGTTTCCATTGCAGGTGGAAAAAATTACAGATGGTGCTGCTAAAAACAATGCGGGTGTTTCGGTTGCAGATGCAGAACTAGCAGCTAATATCCCGATGAGCTACTCTGTCGAAGATGATCAGAAGCAGAGAACAGTAAGTGAGGATAAGAATGAAGAATACAAGGATGGAGATGAAGAAGGTGATGATCAATATGATGATGATGATGATGATGATGATGGTGATGATGGATCACCAAAACCTGGTGAAGGATCCGTAAGAAAGAAACTGTGGACTTTTCTCACTACCTAACCATCTCACGTGGATGATCTAGGAAATGTTACTTTCACATTTATTTTGTGCAACCATTTATAGGTTCTTGTATCCAGAGAGATCCTTTTGATGGGGGATGAAGTTAGAGTATTTAGGGGCAGAGAGACATGTGTTAATGATATGATGTACTATGAATTGACAGAACATCCAGAAGGATATTATTGATTCCAAATAAATGTCAAAAAGGATTATTTCAGAAAAGCAGAACCATTAAAGAAAAATCTTTGTCAACAATAGAGATCATTAAATGCAGTTACGCTTCGATCTGTGTGCTTATCTGCATGCTCAATTTTCATAGAAGACATTAGTACATTGAATACATGATATATGTATTGGATTCTATATGTGTATATATGTATGGTTATGGCAACAAATGAAACTTTTACTTTGTGACAAAAGAGGAACATGTAACCAGAATGTATTTAAATTCTCTTCTTTTACTTTTTAACCATTTGAATTGTAATGAGAAAAGCTAATTCGATTCACAGCGACCTCTCGCTCTCTTCTCAATAAATAATAACAAGAACCAACTCAAAACCAAATTGAAAAAGACAAAACACACATAACACGCTTTGTTTTATTGAAAAAAAAGACAAAACACATCACACGCTTTGTTTCTTCCGTTATCCTCTGTTCTTGTTCTCTATGGGAACATTGTTGTGGCAAACGTTCTATTCTCTTCTCTTACTATATCTGCTTCTCAGGTGTAGCGGAGATGAATCTTTACCTGAAGTAACCGATTATGAAGAAGCTCCAATGGATAAAAGAGAACGGCAAGCCTTGTACTCTGCAATTCAAGGATTTCTTGGTGATTCTTGGAATGGATCTGATCTCTATCCTGATCCTTGTGGTTGGACTCCGATTCAGGTTTTCTTACAAATCTCTGTTTCATTAAAACCTCCTTTTTTGCCTTTTTCTGCAGCCATGTTGAGAAACATAGACTCTTGAAGATAGGGGAAGAGCTTGACCTTATGATGTAGAAACCTTTGAGCTTTAGATGTTGTTGAATCAAACTTTAACGTTTAAAAAGCTTTTGAAATGATGTGTACGGATTTTTGTTTTCTAGCTGTCTGGAATAATTCTTCAGAATGCTTTGCCCCCTTTGAAATTTTTCTATAATCGGAAACTGAAGTTTAAAGCTTCAAAACCTCAAAGTGAATCCTATTTTCATATAAAATCTGTTTGTTGGTTTTCTTAAATTGTTTCAATTGCACATTGACCCACCAATCATTCCTTTATTTTGCAACTAAGTGGTCATCAAAAAATCCAAACTTTGAAATAAATAAATAATGTTTTTTTTGGTTTCAGGGTGTTTCTTGTGATATCTACCATGACTTGTGGTATGTCACAGTTTTGAGTTTAGGGCTTATTCATGAAAACTCACTTACTTGCTCCTCAAGTCTTGAGATAAGGCCAGAGTTATTTGAGCTTAAGCACTTAAGATCGCTCTCCTTCTTTAACTGTTTTATCTCTCCCGTGGCGATAGCAAAAGAGGAATGGATAAACTTTGCTTCTAACTTAGAATCGCTCGAATTCAGATCCAATCCTGGTCTCATTGGGAAACTTCCAGAAACAATTGGAAATCTTACAAAGCTGAAGTCTCTGGTGGTTCTTGAAAATGGGTTTGATGGAGAATTACCGGCGAGTATCTGCAACTTAAAAAGCCTAAAGCGAATGGTTTTCGCAGGAAACTCGTTCACTGGAATGCTCCCAAATTGTTTCCATGGGTTAAAAGAGCTCTTGATCTTGGATTTGAGCCGCAATTTAATTTCAGGGACGTTGCCTTCATCTGTTGGAGAATTGGCTTCATTGCTCAAGCTTGACCTTGGCAATAACCTCTTAGAAGGAAATCTACCTCAAGAAATTGGGTACTTGAAGAATTTGACACTTTTGGACCTGAGGAACAACAGATTCTCTGGTGGATTGTCCAAGAACATTGAAAAGATTCAATATTTAACAGAATTGGTGTTATCAAACAATCCAATGAGTGAGGATATGATGGGAATAAAGTGGGAAAATATGGGGAATCTGGTAATTTTGGATGTCTCCAAAATGGGTTTGAAAGGTGAGATTCCCATTGGTTTAACCAATCTGAAAAGGTTAAGGTTTCTTGGTCTGAACGACAACAATCTAACCGGTTCGGTTCCATCAGAAAAACTTGAAGCTTTGCCTTGTCTTGGTTCATTACACATCAATGGAAACAACCTAACAGGTGAACTTAGATTCACTAGAAAGTTCTATGAGAAGATGGGAAGAAGATTTAAAGCTTCGAAGAATCCTAATCTGTGTCAACCATTTGATATGGTAATGTCAGAATCTCATAGGCATTTACTTCCTCTTGGGGTGAAGCCATGCACTTAGTAGTAAGGAAGAACAAAAGAAAGAGTAAATTGGTGATCTCATCATCAATGGTTGTTTATGAGCTCATCAAACTATCTTTATTTTTTACCTTTTTAGTAAATTTGTAAAAATACTTTTTAGTAACGACTAGTTTCATCGGGCTATTTCGTATTATATGAATATGGCCCATTTATGAATATATGGACGATTAGAAATCTAGAAGTCTTATTGAGCCGATAGTGGGTTTACACTAAAAACAGAAGTTTGAAGAAGACGATATTCTAACTAATATATGGATACATACTTTGAGATACGATAAACATATGCAATGTTATGAAAAAGAAGAACACAGAATGGGAATGCATTTGGAAAGAAGCCCAAAATGTTGTAGAAATTGTGGACAAAAAACAACTAAGTAACGAAATTAACAAATGGGCTTGGCCAGACTATTAGTAGATATGTGAACAACTAAAAAGTCATAGAAACTTCTCAAACGTTACAAAGAGTCCAAAGAAAAACACATTATAAATCTAATATAGTTGAACTGTTGTCTGAGACATCGTAGGCCATCTCTTGTCCATTTTTCTACGTACACTGAATTTGTTTAAATCCAACAATCTGGATCGAGGCTGATACTATTAAACTTCTCATATTGGAACTACGATAAACTACTAAAATATTAGAGAATTGGATCAATAGACAGAAAATTATTATATTCAAGTATTATTTTAAAAGAATGATTTTATAGAGTTTATACACAAATTAAAAAATCAATAGTATTTGTAAGAAATGCAAAAAAATCACACTACACACTTTCTAATAGCTACAAATCAATAGTAACTCAAAAATATCAATATTAATCTTTTGAAGTTTATAACTTATTAATATTAAAATGTATTTAAAACCTAGAAAGTCAATTTTTGTGGAACAAAAAAAACATTTTTTAGAAACCGAAGTAATACATATTAATGATAAGATGTCATCATTAACTATAACAAATACCATAATGAAAAAGGACAATATTTGTCTCGTTTTTCAATTTATTCGGAACATGATTTTTCTCCGATCTCATAAATATATCAAAAAACCTAATTAAAGAACCAATGATACTTTTTTAGTTTTCACATGTGTTAATTTTTTTGTTTATATACACTAAAGCTATCGAGAAGGACAACTAAAACAAATTAGGAAGGAATGTTTAGCTTAATAAGCTACTAAAAGAATGGAACCGTAAATAACAAGTACAAAAGAAAATTAATTCCAGAAAAAGAAAAAAAGTACAAAAGGAAACCATAACGTCGAAAGGTGAATGGCTCAATTATTACAACTTTATTTATTATGGTATACCACAAAATTCTTAGCCCGAGATGAAGTGAAAGAGACAAGAGAGAAGAGACCGGTGGTGATGGTCACGACGGCGTTGATGGTAGGACCGCCGCACGTGGCCTGCCTTACCCATGTCTTTATTTGACCAGTCAACGTTCTCCTTCTTTAATTAGTTCAATCCTTTATTACATTCCTAAATTACTAAAAAGCTTATGAAATTTTAATTAATTTCATCTCTTCTCATATTGAGTTTTTAATTACACTTAAATTTTTTATAGTGTTGATTGGATTAGTCTGCGGAATTTTTCGCATCTGTATTTAAATGAGTATTATTCCATATATTAAAGGATTATGTCATTTTTTCCTCAATAATTCATCATGTCCTATAAAAATTAGCTAAATCGCTGATTACATAATACATTAAATTGGTTTTATTTTGATAAATAACAATTAGACGTGACAGGTCTTCCATCATGATACCTAATGATAACGTCAGAAAAATAATAGGGGCCATAACAAACAAACTAATGAATGTATTGTTGTGTCCTTTGGTTTATATATATAGTCGCCCAAATTAAGTAACACCGACCCTCTTATTCAAATGTATTTTGACTTATTATATAAGTATTATTTATCTTAACTTCATTTATTTAACGATAATCATTTAAATTTAGCCACACCATACATCATGTTGAAAATTGTGATAATTCCCCAAGAACTAAATGAAAAAATATATCTTCTGTTGTGATGGAATCAATTGGATTTGTTTAACCCATCCCCATGCGTGGGGTATCAATAATCAATAATTAGGTGAATAAAGAAACTTTGATTGTGATTTTTACTATTAAAATAGGAAGAGGGTTTCGTTGGTTTGACTAAGGGATTATGTTCTAGAGAAGTTGTTTATAAGAACTTGCTTTGCATAATATTCTTACTTTAAGAACATATGATTAAACTGCATGATATCCTTGCAAAAGCATGTATTGAAATTGATCTCTCGAAACCTTAATTAACCCTAAAATATGAGATCAAGTATAAAAATACGTGAACGACCATTTTTTCATTAACTGTAAATCATTTATATTGGAATGTCATATAACAAAGCCAAAAGCTATTACAAAATTTGGTCAACTCTCTCTATTATGCCGCATCGATATTTACAATATTACCCTTTCCCTCTTACTAAGTAATCATAATTTGCACAACTGCTCGAAAGAACAAGAGTCTACTAACCAAAAGAGAGGCCTAATCGAAACAACCCTTAACCAACTAAGCTTCAGACATCACGACGTCTCTCTCTTTCTCTCCAATCCAATCCACAAAACCATTAATGATCTTGATTGAGACTGAATCTGCGGAGAAATCAATCGTTCCAACAAAGAAGCATGACGACACATCTTCGAATGATGTAAAGCTTAGCTCTTTGTTCTTTAAGAACAGTTCCAAGTCCCCTACTCGATACTCTTCTCTTTGAACCTCCCATGCTTTGACTTGATCCCATCTTCATCTTGGATATCGATCTAAAGACTTTGGCTAAAACCAAAAACAAAATTTGATCTTCCTTTAGGGTCTGGTATATGTGTAAGAGAACTAAAATAAATGATGAGGATACAAAAGAGAAGGAGTCTTTTTATAGAAGATGAGAAAGATAGAAATATGACCCTACACACTTGTCTTTTCACTACCCACTTGTGTGTTTTTTCGTTTTAGAAATTTATCATATCATTGAATTTGAATGGTTTATAAGTTTATATGGCCATTATTTCACGAAATACCCAAAACATGTATGCCCTATTTGTCCCCGTTGTTGGTATGTATCAAGGCACATATGCATGCCACATGGCAGATTTTTTTTAAATTATTTTTGGTTGATTAATTTGTGGATTTTCAAACAAACGAAAATGATCTGTTCTTACCCTTCTAGATAATGTAAATATTGCTTCTAGATCTTAAGATGGTAATTTGCAGACGATTAAACGATTAGACAGTCATTGCACACAAATATTTATTGCTTTTGAATTTTGAAAGATTGTTATAACAGAACAGAAGCATCTAAAACTAAGATAGCCATTTCAACATGTTCGGAAAAAATGATTGCATTCCTCAAATATAAGAAACTCCAAGATGAATTTCAAACACAGATAATTAAAGTCTGGCATTTGATTGTTTTTTATGTGGATGTCGTCTAGCAAAACAAAACAATCATGATAGTTTCCAGTGAGCAGAATTTTCAAATTCACATAAATTTGGTTAAATCACTAAATACTATTGCCGTCAATTGATCATACCTATCTCATACGGTACGTGACTTATTGAACACCAAAAAACAAATGAATGAAAGATAATATATTAATTAGTTGTGACCACAGTCAATTTTTGTGGATGATATGAATAGTTGGGTTGTGAGATATTTTATAAAATTATGTATTATGCATTTATTTTTTTATATACGTGTTGGATCCACGTCACTGTACCAATCCATTAGACCTTCCACGCACGATTTAAAATTCTTCGGTGTGCTGTGATGTAAAAAAAAACATGCTTTTTAGTTCTAGAATTTGTATTACTTTTCTCATTGTTGTCTGCATATTAGTCTGATAAAAACAGTTAGTGGTTTTACCTTATTGATTTAATAACAACAATCTTTGAATAAGATGCACGTATGTATTTGACTATATAGACATTATAGTAGAATTCGTTTATTGGATTCTAGAAAAAATGGTTATGCATTCCAGTTTTGGAAAGCTTGTTATCAAAACAAACTGTCCAACGTTAATGAATGTTTAGTTCCAAATATTTGTCTTTTTCAGATGTTTTGACTCTTGTGAAGTGTCTACGACGTGTAATGCACGCATGTTGAGATTCGTTTAGTGATAATGTATAATGATTTGATTAATGCGTTAGGTGGTGATTACATACTATAATAACATCTAATTAATTGGTCTACGGTTGGCGCACGAATTATGATTATATCAAACAAAATGCATGATAGAATGTATTCTTCGAGTATAATAAATAGATAATACTCAATTTGATCTTATACTTTTTCATATAATATTTGATCTTAGCCCTCAAGTTGGAAAAATCTGGATTTGAGTTGGAGTATACTAGACCATGTATAGCAAAGAAAACTTACTTTTGATATATTATTCGATCTAGCTCTCAATTCGGACATAGATGTGAAACTCTGAATATATTTACCACAAACAACTACTCTATCCTTTTTTTAAGTAAATTTTTCTGTTTTTTAAAAATAAATTTTTTAAGTTGTATATAATTTTTTTGTTATTTAATAATGATGAATTGTAAATTTTTAAAAAATAACTGATGGATAAAGTACATTGTTAATCGCAACCAAAGAAACAAATTGTGGGCTGCGAAGTGTGGGCCGATAAAACAAATACACTTGTAAGGGTTCTTATTTCGTAGCCTTTAAAAATAAAATCGGACCCAATGTTTTATCATTGGTCTAGACACATTTAGCTTTGAATGTTTTAGTCCTTTTCATCATGTGTCTGATGATCATATATAAATCAACAAGCTATATACCTTTGATTAGGATCGTCGTAACAAATAAGAAACAAAAATACGAAATATTCTATATTGCTATGAACACAAATTAGGATTGATGAATCCATTTTGTAGCAACGTGTAAGCTTGAGAATTTCATAACAACACACAAAATTCTTTTTTGCCAAAGAGTTCAGTTGAAAAACTTAGTCTCTCTTATGAAATATAAGATCCCTCATGTTGATTAAGTTAGCACAGTTCCTCTCAAAGACATAACATATCGAAATTAATTAGCAATTCTTAACAAATCAATGAGCTTACAATTCATATTTCATAATAAAAGAGGTGGCACACGTTGGCGTGTATTCAGAAAACATAAAAAATCTATTTGAAAATTTAATTTTTGAATTATATAAATAAATTAAAGTAAAATGAGAAGAAAAAAAAAAAAGATACAGCTTATCGTTACCTAAACACATTTATGTATTACAATCGATCTGTACCGTTACATTGCATTTATCGTTAACTCTTTCCGTCGACTCGACGTGGCATAGAATTTATAACGTATCAAATAAGTACCGTCGGATCAAAACCCTGCCTCTTCGCTTATCTGCCACGTAGCTTCGCTCACGGATTTACTTAGGGCCGGTCAAATGGTTTAGTCGGTAAAAAGTAAAAAAACCTTCAGAGCTTTAAACCGTCCCGTGATGTTAGCGTTCACCCACGTCAGCAAAACGCGGTTGTCTTCCTCCACTGTCCGATGCAATAAATCAGGTGTCAGAGATCAACGGTGAGTAACGAAACAGATCGTAAGGAGCCCAAAGCGAATCCAACGGACACGGCTTTCTTGAGTCAAGCCTTAGCCATGGCTTCCCTTTTCCGCTCCAATGCAACAGACTCACCGGTCCTGGATGCAGATTCCGACATAGCCCTTCGAGGTTATCTCCGCCGAGACCATGCTGATTCCACCTATGCTCCACCGGCTCAACATCTCCGGCAAAAACCAGCAGAAACGGCGGTAAAGATCCCAGCTCATAGATACGGTGTCGCTTCTGTATCCTCATCCAGCTCTCAAGCTTCACCGTGAATCTCCCTTCTCGCCATTTTCCAAGATCGATCACCATCACGCCGGTGTTGAAATAACACGGTATTCTTCCCTTTAACGCCGATTTGAAACCTTGGCTCGACCAGAATCTGGATGTGAAGTAATTCGTGAAATTAGCGTGGCAATACTCCGGAGCTCCGACTACGTGACGACGTAAATCGATTCTCCAGAGCTTCGCCACGTCATCGACTAGGACGAGATCGGAATCGAAATAGATCACGCGGCGTACGGCGGTTGGGAGGAGATCGGCGAGGTAGATCCGGGCGTAGTTTAACGGCTGGTCTAAGGCACGGCGAATGGAGGAAGAGATTTTGCTGCGGACGAGGCTAGGGTCAAAATGGTAAATCTGGAAAGTGAGGTAAGGGAAAGTTGAGGAGATTATGCGGCGGAGGTCGGCGCTGCGGCTGTGAGTAGCGATGAAGTGAAAAACGACGTTTTCAGGACAAGAGGCGTGCTGGAGAACGGAGAAAACTCCGGCGACTGAGCCACGGAGGTAAATGGCATCGAGAGTCATAGCAATGTGGATGATTGAGGGGTTGTGTGTGCGATCCGCCAGCGACCAAACCGTTTTGAAGCATTCTCGGCCGTTTCGAAAAGCCGGAGCTTCACGGAACGCGGGAAGGTCAGTGACAGTGGCAGTGACGCTGGTAAAAGCGTTTGGTAATAGCATCAACAGAAATAAACACAAACGCAGTGACGACATTTTGGGGTTTGTGTTGTGTACTTTGAGCTAGTGTGTGAGCCAAGAAGACAAGATAGTGAGAGTGAGAGTGAGAGTGATAGAAGAGAGAGAAGCGGCATTTTGTGTGTTAATGACGGATAAGGGGTAGTTACGACATTTGTTAACTGTTAATATGTCCACTGTGTTATAAAATGCATTTTGGTATAAAGTTAGTGAATACTGAATAGTGTTTTTGTAGATATAGCCAGCTGGCAAGAAAGAGTATCGGACTCGCAACGGTACAATACTCTGTTTCGCACACACTAGATTACGTGTTCGATGTTTGACTCTGTTGACCAGATTTCTTCTAATCGAACGGCCATTAAGCATAAATGCATATTAAACGAGAAAGGTAAATAAACATTAAGCGTGATTAAAGAAAGCACCGCATTAATGACAGTTATGGGATTTTGATTCGATTTTAGTAGTTTTTGATGATTAACAAAAATGAAAAGCACACAACGATGAAAAAATAACCAAAAACATGATAATGTTAAGATTTCCTTAACCACTTTTATATCTTGTAATTTCTTGTCTTGGTCAAAATATCTTGTAAGAATTCACGAGTTGATTTCATTTGGTTAATTAGTATATATAAATTTTTTATGGTTTTCTTTAAAATTTAATCTTTGTATTTTAAATTTGAAATAATTTCAAATATATTAAAATCCTCTAAAAATCAATTTTTGTGTTATCGTTAACATTGAATAACATTTTGATTTTAGATTCATAAAACAAACAACTAAAAACAATGTAATTTTGTTAGAACTTTTAAATCAATTTATATCCATAAAACGGTTGACCATGAAACGTTAGATATCACATTAATGCATTCGTCTCAACTACTAAATTGCCATAAATGACGGCAAATCCAATCTGGATATCACACATCACCATTTTTTCAAATATTAGAAGTGAATTGTGCTTATATGTCGGAATTAGGTAGACGGATGTATAGTCATCCATTTCGGCAAAGAGTTGTTGTCTTCTATTCTACGTGTTGCTTAGTTTGAATGATTATCAGATGGAAATATAGTAATTTTTGATAATGGGCTATAATAATTATAAGTTTCTCTGTAACTCTAAAATCTTATTTTTTGTTTTAAATCTAGAAAGATGCATAAACGTGTCCAGTTCTAGATTTGAAATTTATGAAACTCACAACTATTTTTAAATCACGAAACTTCGAATTTATATAATTTCATATCGGCTAAAGTTTGAGATAAAACTTGTTAGATATAAGTTAAAAATGTATGTACTCTCATATGGATGTTCACATACAAATTAATATTTCCTTTTAATTTATTTTAAACACTATTTTGAAATTAACGTATAAATTAAAAAAAAAATCATTTAATTCAACTAATAACAAAACAGACTACAAAATATAAATAACTAAAATTCTATTTATTTTATCTTCAGAATTGACAATAGTCGGTCCTCCTCGTTTTTTAACAAAAATCGGAGTTCTTTGAAACCGTTTTAATGTTATCAATTTCGCCATACTGACTGCATTATTGTGTATAAAAAAAACTCAAATTCTGTAGAAAAAGTCAGATCCAACCGACACAAGAACACAAATCTCGATTCAATTATTTTCAATAAAAACAGACAAAAGTGGATTCCATATCAGTTTTGTCTCATTAGCTTTACACCATATTCAAATTTTAATAAATTTCCTTTTCGCTGAGTCTGCTGGCCAACACCAACTTAACAAAAAGGGTCTATAGATAGTGAGTATTTTGACATTTGGAAAGATTAAAGGCGATGCTAATTAATACTTTAAAAAATAGAAAATGGTCACAAATCATGATGAATCTGTATCTTTCATAGGCTGCAAATTTAATAAGTTACATTATTTATAAACGTGTTAAAGAAAAACGAATTTCACGTTTACCACTTGGTCCACATATATATAGTAACAATTGAAAAACTTTTGTTTTTGTGTGTGTAAAGAATGTTTTTTCCTTCATCTATGTGTAAAGAAGTAAGACCCAGTATTTTTTGACATTAAGGCCCAATAGTTTTTGACATTGAGGCCCAAATCGTATCTATTGAGCCACCACTTACATATTATCTATTGACTTTTTAAACGACGAATGAAACCCATAAAAATGAGTATAAATATTTCAGGAATCGAATTCTATGGATGATATATTTTTCTATATTCTTGAGGAAGAAAAAATGTAATCAACACTTCATAATACGTAGTCTTTTTCTATATATTTGACTTTTCTGTTGTCGGGGGAAATTCAGAAAACAATTATAATCGTGAAGTGCAATCTCGTTCAAGTAATCGAATTTTTATAGTATAAATTCATAATGCAATGTCCATGTGAGGATTCTTGATTCATAATTTTGTTTATTTTTTGTTTAAGAAGAAACTAAAAGAAAAACAAAAGTTTGACCACGAAAGTTGAAAAGTCAGATTAAGTACGCACATGATGCTTATACATAGACTATGCACAGAGAAAACTTGTGTTATGATAAACACTTAAAAATTATATTGTAGATTACTCAATTTAATTCTGAAAATTGACAACACAATACATTATAGTAAAATGTTTAGACATCAATTTATTTATAATTTTTTTTTTTACGTACAGACGTGAAAAGCAACTAACCCTATGAGAGTTTTTCATATACAAGTATTAATATGTATGCTCACACTAAGGTTACATAGAGAGTTGGTATTGATTTACGGAGGAATGTATATTAAAAATATATAATTAGAGTATTTTAAAATATATATAGATCGCGAATTTATATATAATCTTTTAGGATAAAGAAATGTTGTGACACATTCCATATACATATCCAAAAAAGTCAAAAAGATTATGTGCAAAGCTGGCAGATGGACTTTGATGGATTAGGAGAAGACTTTAATTAAGATTGGTGTTATGTGAGAATTCTAAAATAGAGCAAGTTGGTACTTTCTTTTATAACCAATGACCCATTTTTTTGTTTTGTTTCTAAGTTTTTCTTTTTGGGTGCAAATGTTTTGTTTTGTTTCTAAGTTGTGGTTATAAACAAATTCAAATCATATACATACCGTTCAGATTATTTATGTGGATTCTATATATATATATAAATGTATATCAGTATATCAATGTATAACTTAATTATTAGAGATATGTAAATTTTAACAAAAAGATATAATTAAACTGTAATTTTATGTACATATTATGATTCCTAAACTCTTAAACGTTTTAGAATCCTAAACTTTAAACGTGACTGAAACTATTGTAAGTCTTAATTAATTACTATATCAATCTTCGTCGAGATGTTGTTTTGTATTAAATGGGCAACTGTTGGTTACTTTTTTAGTTTCTTATCTTAAAACTTTCATATTTATTCGTCGTTATTTTTTCATGGGCATATAAATACAAGAAACCGACTTTGCTTTTGGAGTCTTCGACCTCTTCTAAGTTTGACTATTCGGGGTTTTATGAGGTTATTTAGCTAATATAATTTAGATGGAAGTATGTTTATGTAACTTTTATTAATTTTATAATCATAAAAACAGGTATAATGTAAACATGATATAATTAAGAATACGAATTAAGTTTGATATCGAAGAAGGAGGAATACAGGTTGCAGACTTGCAGTACATTGCTAAGTACATAAACTATTAATTTTGTTGACTTGGTCGCAAATTTTTTCATGGGTTTCATGTTGGTACCGTGAGAATCTATTAAGCCATTTTATAAACTACAAAATGCATGTTCCTTTCGTACCTTAGTTATATGAATTTTCATACATATATGCACGTTATATTATAATATTTCTAAAAATTTACTGAAATGACTCTTGATTTGATTAATATTAAACAACTCAAATACCTTTAAGTTAATAAAAACCAAATCTGTTATTAAAAATCAAATCTAAAAATATTTTTTTAAGAAAATATACCAAATTTTTTTAGCATTTATATTATTTTATGTTTTGTTTTAATTTTTTTTATGTGTTTCTCTTAATTTCTCATGTTTTGTGTTTTTGGAAAATTAAAGACTGGGTATTTACGTCTCTATAAGTCGATCATATTTATCAGTATCATCTTCTCAACCAATGGGACGAATTATCTGCACACATAAATACTAGAGGGGCCCCAAATATTACTTTTTATAGTTTTAGTCAACAAAAGCAACCCTAAGTTAACATAAGTGTTCATGTTGTTTTTAGGTTAGTACTTTTTATTTTGATTGACATGATTTTATTATGATTAACATGATTTTATTTTAATAGGTAACTAAGTATTTGATTCGAAACTAAATATTGTTTTTAAACTAATTTAATGGGATAGAGTTAGACAGTTTCAGATTGAAGGAAAAGATACTTTCAGATGCTTCTCGTGATCTTAGACTCTAAACTAATTATAAATTATATTACTAACATTATTTAATTTATTATTTAATATTACAGACTAATAAGGTTACATAAAGAAAAGAAAGAAAATAATTTTCTGCTCTTCACAAAAATCTAGCACAATTGGTGAAAATAATTAAGAAAATAATTTTATATTGAGACTATACAAAAAGCATATTGGTGATCAGTATATTTCTTGGAATTTTCAGTTCGAATATATAATATACATTTAATCAAAAAATGTATATGAATATATTCCAATATATCACAAAGAATAATCTATATTTCTACAATATTAAAATGGTTAAAATCAAAATGATAGATGTATTTAAGTTAATTCACAAATTTTGAAATATCTAAACTTTTAAATTTACAATTGAATGATACCATTTTGGGAAAAAATTTTGTACGAATTCTATCTCAAACCACTCTACTTATTTTAGTTTATATAATTATTAGTGAGTGGATATTAACTATATCATCAAATATGGAAACTATACATTGCATGTGGAATCTGTACACTCTTTTTGCTAATCACTAAATTTCTTCTAAGCAGTTTTCTAATTCCCACATTTTCTATTTATACGAGAAACATTAGAAACTATTTTTTATTTATTTGTTATTCTTTACAACTTGTTTTTATTGTATGCTTATATTTAAATTTTTTTAAAATTTAAAAATCTATTATCCAAAGTAATTGTTAACAAATCATTTCTAGATACTTAACTTATTTTCTGGATACAATTCATACACATATTCATGAAACAATCAGAAATTACTAATATAAACGAGACATATTTTGTATTCCGTATAATAATTTTTACAATAATCACAATTGATTTTTAATTAAGTAAACTAAATTATTCTACAATTATTTCAATCCTTACAGAGCACACATGTTATTTTAGTTAATTTTAAAAGTCCAATCTTACAATCAAATAATTTATAAATTTAGTCGCAGGAAATCCATAATTTATCGATCATGTTTGGCTCTAAGTGGCGTGGTTTATGAATTGCCTCATCTTTCAAATGTCATTTTCATATAAATTACATAAGCCAAACTTAGTAAACTCCCACTACTTAATTTCTCTATGTTAAACCGTGTTGGTTTTATTGCAACCACTTCCACTCTTATCATGTCATCTTTTCTGCTATCCAAAATATCTAAACAATTCAATTTTAATAATAAAAGCTATCGAATAATATGCGTTTCCAGGAACGCCACACTTGTACACGAGATGTTGAAACCAAGAGGTTTATTAGTGGTGCAGCAAAATTCCAAAAATAAATTTATAAGGTTTATTTGACTTAATAATTTTGTATTGAACGTATTATTGTGGTCGTTTTCAGAGTTTTGCTTTTTTATCATTGTTGTAAAAAAGATCTCTTGGAGAATATATTTTATGATCCTTTTTTTTTGTTTAATTCAATTTAAATCTTGATTTGAAACCAATTCTTATTGCTTTCCTTTTTTTGTTATCTAAGATTAGCTAACAAACAAAAAAACTTTACATCTATTAGTCACGATCAATAAGACAGAACTAACAATATTTTTGTTTTAGAACTAACAAATTGCAATTGTTAGTTCTCGTCCATCTATATATCTATAGAAAAGATATCTAATGGAAAGACACTTTTGTATTTTTAATTAAGCTAATTTCCTTTGAAAGTATTATGGCTTATTACGTAGACAGTAATCATCATCATCATCATCGATATCTCTTACCTGATTTGTATAAAATAAATTAACTTTTATGCATTCTCTATAACCCGAGAACTTATCGCATTATCTCCGACGTCACGAAAAAAGAGAGACAATTAATGAACATAATCTATAAAAATATATAGATGATCGCAATTGTTTTCAGCCATGCATATGCGATTATCTTTGAATTTTTATTTCTATAAAGTGATCTCATAAATCTCTCCCTTTAAAAATAAAATATTTTACAATTTTGAACTCATATATATTGAACCGATGAAATTACACATGGACTAATAGCAACTTTCCTAATTATTATTTTCATATGCAAAAATGGTACCTTAGGGTTGGTAGATCGGGATGAATCACAAATATAATCCACTCACTTAGTTTGTATCTAACAAGATAAATAAATATAAGAGCATCCACAATTTCTTATAACTTTTTGAGAAAAAGTTCTTTCAGTTTGATTTCAAGTTCTTGCATATATCGATATATATTTCTGTAAACATTCAAAACATTTTCAGATTTGTGATAGTATTTCAATGTCTATATATAACAATATTAAGCTATGTGTATCAATATATGTATGAAATATCAATGTGTACCTGGACCAACCAGTTTGTAAGATAATGAAAAAGAATTGAATTAATTAATTACGTAATATATTACATGGCATATCGCTCGTAAATAGGGATTCAGATGGCGCAGCCTTAAGCCATCTTAAATATTAGTTAATCTCTAATCGAAAGCGTTCTATGTGGCACCAAACATATATAGATGATTATTTTAGATATATAATATATCCCCTAACGATAATCGCGATTACTATAAACTAATCCAAAGTAGATAAACACTCGCTTTTCGAGTTTATTTACTTTACAATTGAAAATTAACGTCTTGATCATTCGGTGATTTACTTTGTTTAACTAAAGGAATGCTAATCCTAAACAAATCGCCAACGAAAAGTTACACACGTAGTTGACTAGTCTAGTAAGATTATGATGAGGAAATCACAAGGATAATAAAGAACCATAATTGCAAACTGATAACCACTTGACATCATTGGTTAGGCGAATAATAAACTTTGTCACATAATTACTACTACTATATTTTATTTTCTAATAAACAATGTTTACAATTCACAACAGGATGAGGACGTTCCATTTTTCGTAAACTTGTCAATCCATTTTAAGTAAACTTGTCAATTACATTGTCAGTCAATACTGTATTTATAAAGGATTAGTTTATAGTAATTCATATCAAAACGTAAGAAATATTTCATAAAATATTTATTAAAATGCATAAAATTAGAAAATTAATATTTATGAAACAACAAAAGTATTAGCAATATAAGGAATAATTTTAAATCAAGTAGAAAACCAGTGTTAATCTGAAATTCCAACTAAAAGAATCATATATTCATGAGTCTCATGCAGTGGATGTAGTTATGTTTTAGTTGAAAAAATATTCAGATATAAGACAATATTCGATATCAGAAACATTAAGCTACTAAAAAAACATGTTTTCCTCGAGGTTCCATCTAAATACCAAACTCGGCCTCTTGTCTTGTTTTTGGAATTACATGAATATTAAAATAAAAACATTGAAGGAAGCATAAAAAATGGATAGTTGAGTTGTGGACAGGTATGAATCTGAATAAATAATTAGGTTTGAAATGTACCAGCAAGATGGAGAGAAATAGTAATATTAAGTTAATGTTCTTTACTATTCTTCCGTTAGGATGTAACGTTATCATTTTATCAAATAAATTTTCAAAGAAATATATTTGGAACCCAATGTTTTCTAGCATTTTTGATTTCTAAAAATATATTTTATACATAAAGTAATATAACATATTCGCCATTTTTTTTGGTTAACAGATCCATGATTTTCAAAGGAATAAAACTGAAAGAAATACAAAAGGCACAAAAAAGAAACCGAGACTTGCCATTAAAGAATCAAACTATGATTAATTTTTTGACACTTACTTATCAAAAAGAAGTTTATATGAGAATGTGGCCAAAGTTTTGTTTTCCTTACACATAAGGCACGGCGCTGAAGACAGCTCGAGTTAAAGGTTCATCTCATCTCATGACAATGAATTCAATATTTCCTTTTATATATATTTAATTGATATATCGTGTGATTAACTTGACAAAATCAAAGGAAAAATTATGAAGAATTATTTAACGACAAAGGACTATATTAACATATTGACAATCTAATGAAATTAAAGGACCAAGTTGCGGAAACTTGGGTCCACCTTCGGACCAATAACAATTCTTTCGTAAAAATAATATTTTTCTTTTGTCATAAAAACAGATACTACAAATCTCAAAATGCAAATTTTTTGTTACACCCACAAAAAATTGTTTTTACTTTACAGAAGAGATTATATGGGCACTAATGTGGATGTTTGAGCCAAAAAATTGTTATTATATTACTGATATGTTGTTCGTATACCATTCTAACATCTTAAAGGGAATTACTAAAGGTTTTTTTTTATCTCTAATATTTCAGGTGTTAAGTAATCATTAGATTTCTTGATATTTTTGTTTTAAAATCTTGAAATCAGACAAACAAAATTGATTGTGCCTTTTGAAATATCGTAGTGACACTTGTGAAATATCGTAGTGCCTACACTATACTATAGATCTTCATGTAAACGGACGACTCTCCTCCATCCATGATAATGGAATGATTATCGTGGTTATTTTTCAGCGATTTTCATATCATATGAAATCCAAAAATTCTGGACAAATAATATCATTAACATCAGAAATCATATAGTTTTTACCTTTAAATGTTGTAATCTATTTTGTTTCTTCTCTATTACTCGATAAATCACAAATATTCAATGTATTCTACCTTCATCTTGATAAGTAAAGATTTTTCACTATCTTCCTAATATCTAAACACATTTAATCATATAAAGTTGCTGAACATATAGAAAAAACGTAACTAACGTCATCATGAAATGATACTAAAGAAATATATAATAAGAAAATCTTGCTGGTGAAAATGCATTTCTCTTTGATAATTAGCATATGTTAATATACGTCTATCGCTTTTAAATCAATCTGGATGCCAAATACTTAAAAGAATCATAACAAGAAACATAGATGAACCCAATCTTTCTCGTATACAAATTTTGTATGAAAGAAAGTTAAGTGAACAATAAGTGCCACGTGACAGCATACTCAGTTTTTTTCTATAGAAATTTTAACCATCTCACATACATGTTTCCTCTCTTTTTTATGGTCGTATATCCATTTAGGACATACTTAATTTATAAAATACATAGCCGACACTTTTTTTTACAAAATATATAAATACTGGGTAGGATTTGGAAATAAGTTGATTGTGATTTTCTAACGTTTGTATGGCCTACGGCGGCCAAAAATATCTCGACCCTCTGTTTTTTTTTTCTAACTAAAACAGCGGTTACCATATGAAATTAAGGTTACGATTTAAACAACCAAAAGGTTACAGTTTAAAGTTTAAACAACCGAGTAATTAATTTAATCGACAGTTTTACATAATAGGTTAGTTTTCGGTTTGAATGGTAATATTAAAATTTAAAAGAAAATCCTAAAACTAATAGCATCGATCTTAGTATTTCTTACGACAATTAATAGCATCTTAGTGGTTCCCAAAAGTCAGATTCACACCAAACAAATTTGAAGATAGGTGACACCAATATCGAATCACTGGAAAACGAAACTTCGGTTGGACCGGTCCTATTATGTTGCAACATCATGTTAAATTTTGAGAAATATCTCTCAATTGTTAAAGAATTATAAAAAGACGGAAAGAAAAAACAAAAGTAATTGATTTGCTGTCAATAAACGCCATATTTCTATTCATCCACATAAAAGACGTCCGACCATACTCATTAGAGCAAGAAGTTTCTCAATGAGCATTTCACCATTAAATAAAGAAAATAATAATAAAAGACAAAAAAAAATCAAATAAAATACCCATTAGAAATCCAAGTGTCATTTTCTTCGTAAAAATGTTTTAATTTTGTAAAAATTTAATTAAAATGGATAATCAAATTAAATAAAAAATATTAATATTATATGGATGAATATCTCATAAATGAAAATGTTCTTAGTGATTTGTGATTGGCCCACTTCCCATACTAGTGGATCAAATTGAAGAAAGAAAGAAGAAGAATAAAAACATCTAAAGATGTAAAATCATAAAACATAGAACAAAGAAGATATGTATCTCCTTTTATACTTAGATCATTGTCTAAATAAACTATATATTTGTAGTAAAAAATCATCATTGAAGAATTATAAAAAATCCAGATTAGGAGAGGAAAGTGGTGAAAGAGAGATCACATTTAGCATAAATAGAATCATAACATGGTAATCATACCTAAATTTTTGTTAATTTTTTTTGGGTTATCATCTTTCTTTATAGAAGCATCAAAACTCAGGGGGGATGAATTTCAGTAAAATGATGTCAATTTCTCACGTGGGAACCTTATCTAATCCTGGTCCACACGTGGGACCCATTTTCCCATGCACCCAGCCCACAACATATTCATTTCTATATTTGTTCATAACTCATAATACCCTTTTTTAATGCAGATAAATAAAATAACGTATAATATTCCAAAAGATTATCGATCATGTGTTTTTTTTATACATAACAGTGCTTGATGAATTGACCTAATCTAGTAACCAAATTAAATGCGAAATTTAAATTTTTGTTTTTTAGTATTAGCTATTTGAATATGTTTCCATGAAGCTTCCCTTTGGGTTTTGAGTTGACCCATTACACATACATTAGAGAGAGGAGGAGAGCCATTCACATATCCACATTACTCCCATGCACCTGCCCATATACTATAATTACTCCCCTGAAACACGCATTCTACAGATATATTTTTTTATGTGTTACCCAAATAACAAGTGATAATTTAATAATAATATCATACGTGACACTTGCTGTTTCTTATTTCCCTCCCCCTTACACTCTCTCATTCTTTCTATATATATATACACACACACGCATACATATACACACACAACAAGATACTCTCTGATAATACATTTCTGGTTTCTCCATTGTTCAAAATTAATATCAAAAGAAAAAATTTCAACATAACAATTCAAATTAATGGATGTGAGTAGCGTTGACGAAAGTACGACGAGTACAGGCTCTATTTGTGAAAATCCGGCGATAACTCCGGCTATAACGTTGGGAAAGTCATCGGTTAATTTGTATAGGATGGGAAGCGGATCTAGCGTGGTGCTTGATTCGGAGAACGGTGTAGAGGCGGAATCCAGGAAACTACCGTCGTCGAAGTACAAAGGCGTCGTGCCGCAGCCAAACGGAAGATGGGGTGCTCAGATTTACGAGAAGCATCAGCGCGTGTGGCTAGGGACTTTTAACGAGGAAGATGAAGCGGCGCGTGCGTACGACGTGGCTGTTCACCGGTTCCGAGGCCGAGACGCTGTAACGAATTTCAAAGACGCGAGGATGGACGAAGGAGAGATAGATTTTTTGAATTCGCACTCGAAATCCGAGATCGTCGATATGCTGAGGAAGCATACGTATAACGAAGAGCTTGAGCAGAGCAAACGTCGTCGTAACGCCAATGGAAATACGGTTAAGACGACGGCTTCGTTAAATAACGACGAAGCTTCGACGACGGAGTTCAGATCGGCTGAGCCTCTGTTTGAAAAAGCGGTTACACCAAGCGACGTCGGGAAACTAAACCGTCTCGTTATACCGAAACACCACGCGGAGAAACATTTTCCGTTACCGTCAAGTAACGTTTCCATTAAAGGAGTACTGTTGAACTTCGAGGACGTGACGGGGAAAGTGTGGAGGTTCCGTTACTCGTATTGGAACAGTAGTCAAAGCTATGTGTTGACCAAAGGTTGGAGCCGATTCGTTAAGGAGAAGAATCTACGTGCTGGTGACGTGGTTAGTTTCAGCAGATCCAACAGTCAGGATGGGCAGTTATACATTGGATGGAAATCGAGATCCGGATTGGATTCAGAAACGGGTCGGGTTTTGAGATTGTTCGGAGTCAACATTTCACCGGAGAGATCGAAAAACGATATCGTAGGGAAGAAGAGAATGAACGATACTGAGATGTTACCGTTGGTGTGTAGTAAGAAGCAACGCATCTTTCACGCCTCGTAACCACTCTTCTTTTTCTGGTTTAATAATTTTTTACTAATATTCCACTTTAGTTTTCTTCTAATTGCGTCGGTTGCTTCATATTAGCATAGGTTCATGAGTTGTTTTTGTTTTAATATGATTAACTGTACATTTTATTTAGTGGATAAAAAAAGTTATTTTAATAGTATGAGAATGTTTCTACCAAATTTTTTACTTGTTTCATTTTATTTCATGGGTACGTATCATTATATGTTTGCTTTATTTATTGAGTGAGTTAGAGAAATCCAACTAAATTTGTTTTTAGGTATGAGAAAATTTCAGGATAATTTTGGTTTGGAGATACTCTAAATTTCGAAGAAATGATTTTTTTAAATAAAAGTGCAACATAACATCAGTGTGAAAATTCTGCAAACATATGTAATCATGATTTAAGTCGGCAAAATGTAATCATGATATACCAAACTCCGATCCAAATAATAAACATATATATATTATAAATCAGTGCATACAATAATTGTTTTTTGATTCGTTTATAGTCTAAACCTTTCTGACAAAATGGTTGAAGGTAGGAGATGACAATGTTTATGTTTTTATTAATAGTACGAGTAAAAGTTATAGCATATTATTACATGCGGCATACATTAGTTATAGACTGTAGTACGTAGAGGAATATATTGACCATTGATCTTAAGAATGCTTCGCTCATATGCACTATTCTTTCGGTGGACTATAATCCAATATAGCAGAAAATCGTAGCAACCAATTAATTAATACTACACATAATTCAGCATACAATTCCTAAGACGCATCCATAGATATTTGATTTTGAATTCGAAACGTAACAGTATATATAGTAGCATTACTGAAAATTATTTGGCTATAAAACCTAATAAACAACATTATCTATATTATTTAATCTTCATTGTTTGGATTATATAATTTGGTTATAACTGCTCCAGTTTCATCGGACTGAGTTCATTTGAGAATGACTGATCTTCGTTTTCTGGGTCCATAATTGGATATACTATTGACGATTAGTTCTTAAGTTTTTAAAATATATAATACGAGGAAACTTGAAAAAGTCACTAAAATAATATAAAAACACTAAATCAATAATTTGATCCTTACGTTATTATATTACGAAAATTAATATTCTAATAAAGTAGATGAAATAATGCCGCCCAAAAAAGATGAACATTAAAATATCGAACGTGAAATTACTATGTATTAATTTTCGATTTATCACAAATATTTTATAAAATCATAGATCTTTCGTTTTCAAGAGGCTGTCATAAAACCCATAGGGCCTAAGTAGCCCATGTTGGATCGATTATAGGCCGATGGGCTTCGTTGTATCAATTAGATAAAAAAATCGTTTGCTTTTTCCAAACGTATCGATTCCTTTTCCTTTTGTATTATTATTATTTTTTTATATATCTGCAAAGTTGTGGAATTGAAAAGTTATTTTTTCAATGTTCATTCTCTTTCGTCTTGTTACTGTTAAGAGTGCGTATAAGTTAGACTCCCAACTCTTACAAGCATTTTTTTTACTCATTCCACATTTTTATAAATCTACTTAACCTATGATAAAAATGTATATATAATAGTGCAATTTTATCTGAAATTGTAAATTGGTGACATATCTGAAATGTCGACCACAATTTATTTGATTCTTTTTGTTGTTGTTTGTCGTCGTCACATGTGCTGAAATTTGAAGAAAGTCCAAAATATCGTGAAAGGCGACCAACAAATATTGTGGAAAAGCCGAAAACCAAACCAGTGGATCTAGTTGATCAATAACATTATGGGCCTGTTGGGCTTGGAAAAATGCAATACGACACCGTTTGTTGTGGAATGTGGTTTGGTATAATCCTTTTGAAACAAGTCAAACAACTGTGAATATACCTCTTGAGGTCTCTGAAGGGACAACTATGAGCCAATTAGGGACAATTATGAGCCAATTAGGGACAATTAAAAGCCAATTAAGGATATATCGATATATATATATACGTACGATGTGCCAACTCATTTTATAATATCTAACCTATTGAAAGACAAATTGACTCTATAAATACCTAATTGAAGCTAAATATATCGTTAAAGGTCACAGCTAGATTATTCGAATTTCATGTGTTCGTTTTTATAAATCTTCTAAACGTTAAAATTGCAATTCAAACTGTGTTTAAACCAATCGCAATCATGTTTTTGAAATGTAATAATGTTAAAGAGTATTATTTTGTCATAGTAATATACAGTTATTGACTTTTTAGGTGATAAATTTAAATTGATACCTCAATGGTATGTAATATGTATACTTTAAGAACACAACTAGTTAAACTAATTTGCGCTAAGATTCCACTAATCAATCCTCTTTGTATATAAATCTTGGAAATCCTTTCCAAAAACTATATGTGTCTATTTGGGATTGAATTTAAACAAATATTTCTCTCTCAAAATTGTACCATTTCCGCTTCTTCATTGATTATTTTCTCATATTCGCAATAATCTTTTTTTCTTTAATTTTACGAGTTCAACCTACTCACATTTTTGTATTCTTACTTATTTTTTCTCATTTATAATAATTTGAAAAAAAAATTGTTGTTCGTTTCTATTTTTTTAATCTTGTTTTGCCATTCGAAAGTCACCAGTTTTTTTATTGTCGTCTAATATATATTGTCTGCAACATATAATATTTATATGTATTTTAGGTCCTAAATCACCGTCCAATCATTGTCAACAGTTTTTAAAAATATCGATAACCATTTGGTGATAAGAAAGAAAATACAATGGACGGAAATAAAAATCAATAAGTTTTTGGAATTTTTGTACATAATAAAATTTTCAATATAAATGTACTATCTTTTATGATTAATAATTTCTCATAACTCTTAATTAATAGTAATTCAATACTGTTTCTATAAATTTGTAATTTACCATCACTAACTAATAAAAACGCATTGAAAATTAAAAAATATATGACACAAAAGATAAAAAACGTTATTTTTTTATTACACAAAGAATATTAGCTAAGTTTTTGAAATACTTAAAGTATTTATTGATTGTGAAAGGCATTGGCATACCATTATCTTGGGAAATTGGAATGAAGCATGAGGATCTTTGATAATACAGTCCAACACGTTATGTGTTCTTTTTCATGTTTTACTTGGCAATAATAAGAATACACCTAGTAAATATTACTAGTCAAAACTCAAAGATATCGACACATATATACAATTAGTATATACATTATTCACATATTAAATACGGATACGGATAACGAATTCAACAAAGTCAAGATTCTGTGACATTTCAACTTTTAAAGAAAAATATGGATAACAATGGATAAAGAGAAGAAAAAAAACATTTAAATGAGGTTATCTTCTTGTACGGCCTTTTTTCTCCTCCCATGTTATGACTTAATCATTTAAGAGGCATTTGCCTTTTGAGCTTCACGTCATTTATGTCACTAATTACAAACTCTTTTTTTCTTAGCAAAATTTAGATATAATCATATTATGATGATTTTAAAACAATAGCAAAATACATAATATCAAGTATCAATTATAGGCTCATGCATGCCACTCTTTTTTTTTCAAGGCTTAATTATTTAAATGTTTAGTATTTTACTACAACTCATAGCTTTTAGCTTTTATTTTAAAATAAAATGAAAAAATCTTTAAAATATCATATATATATATATATATTAATTATACCCTTATTAATTTTCTTCTAAAAATAAGGCAAATAATTATGTAAAAACATTTGTTTGACCTAAGCATCATTTTTTTAATCATATTGATGTTAATTTTGTAGTATTTTGGAAGAGAAAATGAATAATTGTATATTTGGAAAAGAAATTAAAATGTGATATGTTTTTAAATTTTATTTGTGATGATTTATGTATGATATACTATAACAAGGAAACTAGGCGAGACTCCAATTGTGTCCATTACAAATTTATGATAAATTGATTTTCATTTCATTTTCCTGGATAATCCACCATATAGTTTTGTTCACAATTGTTACTAATCACCGATTTTGTATTTATCAAATTAATATTATTTTTTTTTGCTACACGAATGTCATTCATAATGATTCCATGCAAACTAAAAACTGGATGATCTTCAACTTCTTTTTTTGCGAGTCATCCCTAATATATATTGTTTCGAAGAGAGATGACGAGCCACATTTAATCACAATTGCTCAATTCAGTTATTTATTTACCACTTCTTTAAATTTATACCTTTTCTATTACATTTCTTTTTAATTAGCTCTCTAGGTCAAACATCCTCCATAAATTTTATTTACCTTTTTTTTATAAATTTAACTAGTAGTAAAAAATACTAAGAACCCTTTTGAAAACCATATTATCATACGTACTAATATGTATTTCTTTTTGTAAATAATTAATGCTGATTTTCATTAAATTCACACATGTATATACAAAGTCATTTAGTAACATATTTTAACTTATCATTGAAATCAATGTTTGCATTTATTGTAAAAGCTTGTTACGTAAAGACAATTAATATCCACGTAGAGATGAAAGAATTAATCCAATCTCTTATCTAACGCAAATTAAGTGTACCACTAAGAAGTTGATAACACACACCCAGAAATTAATTAGATTCTCAACCAAAATTTGTCTAAATAAACAAAATTAATAAGCTAGTATCCATCTCTTCTTCTTGTTATTTTTTTTTGTCGTGTAACAAGTATATTCTCTTAACATAACTATTAAATTACCTAACTAAAGAGCTTGGAATCACTTTGGCGAATATTCACCACTCCCTATCTACTACTACCACAACAAGACATATAAAATCAATTTGTATACGTTTCGATATAAACATATACACATATAAAATCACATCAATGTGTATATATATAAAAAGAAAATACGAAACGCAAGATCCGTCTTGTAACGCGACGGGCCGACTTAATGTTTTTTTTAATCTCATATGATAGCGATCGTTGAGAGGCTTTATGGAGATATGTATATATATACATCCATTGATCCTTAATTGTATCTAAAGAAAAACAAATCTCAATAAAAAGGTGGATTA
The DNA here is from genome assembly GCA_018901935.1 of Pugionium cornutum. Taxonomy (NCBI): domain Eukaryota; kingdom Viridiplantae; phylum Streptophyta; class Magnoliopsida; order Brassicales; family Brassicaceae; genus Pugionium; species Pugionium cornutum. Next base: position 34,455 of record JAENJI010000128.1, on the reverse strand, counting down.
TATCTTCCTAAAGCACCATGATTAAAAAGTTAAGCAATATGGGTTACAGCCAGAAACGGGAGAGATGTGGGCAATACATCGAAGCCCTTGAAGAAGAACGTCGCAAGATTCATGTTTTTCAACGTGAACTTCCTCTTTGCTTGGAGCTTGTAACTCAAGGTACGTATATAAATATATACAAATACAATGAGATGCAAGATATTAGCATCTATGATGAAAAATCTTAATTTAATTTTTTTTTTTATGTTCGTGATCAAGCGATCGAAGCATGTAAGAGGGAGATATCGGAGACGACGACAGATAATGTGTACGGACAATCAGAGTGCTCAGAGCAGACGACTGGTGAATGTACGCCTGTTTTGGAGCAATTTCTAACCATTAAAGACTCATCGACCTCTAATGAAGAAGAAGAATTCGACGATGAGCACGGAAATCACGATCCCGAAAATGATTCTGAGGACAAGAACATGAAATCTGATTGGCTTAAATCTGTTCAGCTTTGGAACCAACCCGACCCTCTTCTTCCAAAAGAGGTAATTAATACTATATTCGAAAATTTAGATCAAAACGCAAATTCAGATCACAAATCGGTCTAAATAAGAAATTTTCGAAATATGTAAATTTCAAAAAGAATCTTTTAAAATATCATGACAAAAGAAATACTGTTAAAAGAGAAAGAAAACGCTATAAAGTTTGCATTTTGCGTCGTTTTAGGAACGTTCGCAACAGGAAATGATGGAGACGGTAGTGAAGAGAGATGAGAGTATGAGAAAGGATCCGTTGATGAATGGCTGCGAAGGAAGAAAGAGAGAGACGGCGGAGAAAGACGGAGGGAGGAAGCAAAGAAGGTGTTGGTCGTCGCAGTTGCACAGACGCTTCTTGAACGCTCTTCAACACTTAGGTGGACCTCATGGTGCGTTTTAATATATTTATGTACGAGGGTACATGAGATTGTAGATAGTATTTTGATTTTGGTGAATGGATTTTGCAGTTGCTACTCCAAAACAAATCAGAGAGTTAATGAAGGTTGATGGATTAACCAATGATGAAGTTAAAAGCCACTTACAGGTTAGATTATTATGCGATTTTTTTTCCTTTGGAAAACATAAAATCTGTTCTATGCTATGAAAAATAATTATTAATTTGGTTTCTTTTGTTGTTGTGTTTGGGATCAATATGTAATAACAGAAATATAGACTGCATACGAGAAGGCCAAGCCAAAAAGTCCCTAACAACGGAAACTCTCAAACGCAACATTTTGTAGTCGTCGGAGGTTTATGGGTCCCACAATCTGACTACTCTATGAGCAAGACCACCGGAGGAGCTACAACCAGTGGCACAACCACCACCACCACCACCAACGGGATCTATGGAGCCATGGCCGCACCACCACCGAGACAGTGGCCGAGCCATTCCAATTTTAGACCATCGATTATTATGGAAGAAGGATCAGGAAGTCATAGCGAAGAGGTGGTGGTCCGGTGTAGCTCACCAGCGATGTCTTCTTCTACTCGTAATCACGTCAAACAAAATTAATGTTTTTTTATCTCTCTAATGTTTTGGTTCATTTTTACTATACTATTATTTTGTTTCTTAGCTCTATTATTTTGTATTGTTTCTCTTCTCTCCAAGTTAGAATTTGATACCGTGATAAAGAGTGTATAGAGTTTTGCACCGAACCAATATACTATATTTTACTCAGGATAAATTCCATATTTTGTAGTTATAATTTTGCATGTTATATTGTTGTTATATTCTTTTATTTTTCCTGACATTTTTACGCACTGTAATTAAAAAAAAAAACGCATCTGATATGACTATCTACATGTGTAATAGTGTATGTATACAGCTAGTATGAACATGGCGGCAGACTCGAGCAAAAGGATCTTCGTAATACCATATACTATATATATATATTTTGTCGACAATATTTATATAGAAAGATGCACACAGCCACATGATAAGAAAACTAATTTTATATTGATAACAAATTAACAATAAGACCCAGAAGAAGACTTGAATTAGTAGCATTTATGGGACGAATATGCTCGAATACGAAAAGAATAACTTACTATAATTATAGTTTTATATTATTGTCAACATTATTTTGAATATTTAAAATTGATTATCATGTTGCCTTGAATATGAATACAAATGTGCACGTTAGCTACAATGTCCTTGTCGTCAAGTATATTCTCTGCCTCTGTTATAGAGAAGACTTTAATTCATTAAATAGATATGGTTAGGTCACTTAATATATTTGCTTATTTGGACAGTATCTATCAGAATCTTGGATTAATCTAAAGATTCTTTTAATTATTTGTTGATAAGCCGTACGGGTCCCATAATTAGGTGTTTGCTTTTCCAGGTGGCTGTGGATGCCATGTGGCTTTTAAAAGAAAACTTATGTCTGTATCAAAAATATAAAATTTAACACCTTTACGATATCTAGATGCTAAAATAAAAATGTTTTTTTTTTTTTTAAATTTTGGTTATGTTTTAATTTAATATATTTATTATATGTGTGATATTACGTACTTGAACTGCATAGTATGTAATCATTAACTATTTATACTAAAAAAACATAAGAACATTATGTAAATTTCTTCTTTAGTCCATATTAAGTAGATAAATTTGTTTATTAAGATAAAAATGTATTTCCATTTTCAGATAGACTTTAATACGTGAAGATTTTCAAAAACATGGTGTCACTTTCAAGATCGGATCAACCTGGCTAAAAATTCCATGTGCAGAATAAACATATATATTACTTTGGAAATATAAAATGTATATATATAGTGTTTTGACGATAGATCCAAATGATCAGGAATCGGATTAGGATTTCATTAGGTGTAATTAGGGATGGCTAAGCTTTAAGTAAGAGTTAGAGAAAGGCCTTTCACACAAGTTAAAGGACAAAATGGCTCTTGATACTTATTTAAAGAGCAGTTATTTTGATTAAAACAAGTGAGAAATACAAATAATTAATCCATCAGGAAACTTCAATGCCTTTATTGGTCTATATCCAACATTAAAAAAAGTCATAGAGATGGAATATTCGAATTGACCCTATTATTAAGTCGTTATATTAAAAAAATTTATATACGACCTTAACACTTTATCACCGTCGGTATACATATAAACATGTCTTCAGTACGTGCTAATCTTGTTTTAATCCTTAGCGAAATGTTTGACATTGTGAAATTAATCTTGTTCTAATCCTTAGTAAAATGGTTGACATTTTGAAGTTAATTTTTTGCTATAAAATATGAAGACTTTTTATAATTCTTCGTGGCTAGTAATTAGATAGGAACACCGATAAATATTTTTGAATACGTCTTAAAATACAGAGATAATTGTATATTAAACGATAGATATATGGTTTCATTCGATCTATATATGTGTATAATGGTCATATTCATACAAAAATGTTAGTATAATAAATTATTTTGTCCTGACTTTTGAGTTCTGATGATTTGGTAAATTTTGGAATTCAGTCAAGGAGGATTATCTTCCAAGGAGAATTGATGTTTTAGCATTTTGGGATTAATGGGCCAACCTTAATTTGGGCTAAGCTGTGCTCACAAAATTGGGCCAGTCAAAGATAAAATGAGTCTACATACTACATAAAAGGCCCATATAGTTTACTCCACTCCAATAATACGACAACGTTTCAATTTTATTTTAAAAGGGGACTAAGCCTGCAGGCATATTCTGATCTAATTCAACATGGACAGTAATTTCCTCGAAATTTCTCATCCAGGTCAATTTTTTCTAGAAACTTTTCATGAATACACATATACGCAATTGTTCAACATAATTAAAAGCTTAATGTCCACGAAAATATAATAATCTTGACCATAAAAAAGAACACAGACTAAAATTGTACGAAACTCAGTCATTAAAACCATAGATGCACCAGAAAAAAGATTTAATATTTATACTTCTTAGTAACCTCGAACCTGTCTGGTCCTGACTGAAACCGGACCATTCAAACTCATTTTACGCATAATAGGAACTTTTGTGAAAGCCCAAAAATTAATATATGGCTCCAAACAATATTGGGCCCTAAAACCCAATACAGTAAACCCTAGTTGAGTGCTCCTCCCTCTCCCTCTATAAAAGCAAGTGTGTGGACACTTGAAGAATCATCAGCCTGAAAGAAAAAACAGTGAGAAAATTCAGTAAGAACAATATAAGAGAGAAAGAGAGTTTTCTTTCTAGGAGAGTTTTGTTCTTTATTTCTTTTCACTTGTAAACCCCTCTTTTGTTTTTGGAAATAAAAGTTTCTCCTTTTTTCCGAGAGGTACCTATAAGGGAACTCGGGTATTTGTGTGTGTTTTGCCAAGGATTAATTCCTCACAATTGGTATCAGAGCAACCCAGGTTATCTGAACAGAAACCTTGAGGTATCCAAATGGCAAACTCAAGGGTTGAGGTGGACAGATTCGATGGGAATGGGGATTTTTCCCTATGGAAGGTCAGAATGCTGGCGCACCTAGGTGTCCTTGGTCTAAAGGATATCCTAACTGATGAAACACTCAGGAAGGAACCTACCACAAAAGAGGAGTTGGAGGATGATACCTACACAGCAGGTATAGATCCAATAAAGTTTGAAAAATCAGAAAGAGCCAAGGATTTGATTGTGATAAACGTTGATAATCAAGTCCTAAGGAAGATATCGAACTGCGAGACCGCAGCAGCGATGTGGGCGACTCTGAACAAACTTTACATGGAGACTTCCTTACCAAACAGAATCTACCTACAGCTGAAATTTTATACATTCAAGATGGATGACTCCAAGAACATCGATACGAACGTGGATGACTTCCTAAAGCTGGTCACAGACCTAAACAACATTGGAGTCGAAGTTTCAGAAGAGGTACAAGCAATCCTTTTGCTAAGTTCCTTGTCTAACAGGTACGAACAGCTAAAGGAGACTCTCAAGTATGGGAGAGACACCCTGAAACTGAACGAAGTGACAGCTGCTGCAAAATCCAAGGAAAGGGAGTTGATAGATAGTGGGAAACTTTCTAAAACTCAGAATGAGGGGCTGTATGTGGAGTCTAGAGGCAGACCAACCAGCCAGTTTGAGAAAGGCAGCAGCAGCAATGGAAAAGGAAGATACAAAAGCAGAGGCAGATCAAAATCCAGACAAAGAAATTCGAACAAATCAAAGGCTTGTTTTGTTTGTGGGAAAGAGGGACACTGGAAAAGAAACTGCCCAGAAAGAAAGAATCGAGCTCAGGAATCTGCAAACATGGCAGCTGAGCCCAAACAGCCTATGGTACTAACAGTGAGTACTCATGACTCAAGTAAAGAATGGGTCATGGATTCTGGTTGTTCATTCCACATAACTCCTAACAAAGAGGTGCTGTTTGACCTAGAAGAATTTGATGGTGGCAAAGTTCTTATGGCAAACAACACTCACTGCATTGTCAAAGGAGTAGGTAAGATCAAAATTCAAAATTTGGATGGATCTATGGTAATCTTGACAGGTGTTAGATACATGCCAGAAATGGGACGAAATTTGATCTCTTATGGAATGTTAGAGAAGGCTGGGTGCAAATACCAAGGGGAAGACTTTATGATTAACTTTTACAAAGAAAATCAAAAAGTACTTTCATGAAAGTATCACAACGGTTTGTACTACCTTCAGGGAACAGTGGTAAAGGGGGAAGTCAACATTTCAAGAGCAGAACCAGACATGACAAGAATATGGCATTCAAGATTGGGTCATATGAGTCTGAAAAACATGAACATTCTTGTGAAGGAAGGTTACTTGTCGCAGAATCAGGTTGAAGAATTGGGGTTTTGTGAGAGTTGTGTTCTTGGAAAATCTCACAAACAGAGTTTTCCTACAGGAAAGCATACTTCCAAAGGAGTGTTGGAATATGTTCATTCAGATTTATGGGGATCTCCTTCTACACCAGAAAGTCTGGGAGGATGTAAGTATTTTGTTACTTACATTGACGATTTTTCCAGGAAAGTTTGGATTTACTTCTTGAAATCCAAGGATGAAGTATTTCAAACTTTCAAAGATTGGAAAATATCAGTAGAGAATCAGACAGGGAAAAGGATCAAATGCTTACGGACAGATAATGGGCTAGAATTCTGCAACCAACAGATGGATAATCTATGTCGAGAGTCTGGAATCAAGAGACATAGAACCTGCACATATACTCCACAGCAAAATGGAGTATCAGAGAGGATGAACAGGACTATCATGGATAAGGTTCGATGCATGTTGGCTGAGACAGGTTTGGGGCACGAGTTTTGGGCAGAAGCTGCATCTACTGCTGTCTACATCATCAATCGGTCCCCAAATGCATCCCTGAATTTTAAGTTACCTGAGGAAACGTGGACAGGTGTAAAACCTGAGCTGACTCACCTCAGACGATTTGGTTGTTCAGCTTTCGTCCACATAGTCCAAGAAAAGACAAGCCCAAGAGCAGTTAAAGGCGTCTTTATGGGTTATCCTTTTGGAGTTAAAGGATACAGAGTCTGGATTCCTGAAGAAGGTAGATGCGCAACAAGCAGGAATGTTATATTTAATGAAGAAGAAGTATTCAAGGATACTCTTACTTCTGGGAAAGCCAAAAACGAGATCAAAGAAAAGAGTAAAAAGAAAGTATCATTCAGCAATGACTTGATTCAGGGACCAACCCCAAGTGGAACAAGTCAAAGAGACATATTTGTTCAAGGTGGAGATTGTTCTTCTGAGGATTCTGAGAATTCAGAAGAAGATGAACTGGAATATGTCTCAGAACCAGAGCAAGAAGTATCTGACTACTTGCTGGCTAGAGACAGAGTAAGGAGGAACATTCGCCCTCCTTCCAGATTTGAGGATTCTGATTTCGTTGCCTACGCTCTAGCTGCAGCTGAAGAGATCAACTTGGAAGAACCCAAGTCATTTGCAGAGATTAGGTCCAACAAACACAAGCAATTCTGGGAATCCACTGCTCAAGAAGAAATGGATTCATTGATGAAGAATCAAACATGGATCCTGATTGATAAGCCAGAAGGAGCAAAACCAATTGGCTGCAAATGGGTATTCAAGCTTAAACCAGGAATTCCAGGGGTTGAAAAGCCAAGGTACAAAGCAAGACTGGTAGCAAAGGGGTTTTCTCAAAAGGAAGGAATCGACTACAACGAGGTATTCTCCCCTGTTGTTAAGCATGTATCGATTCGTCTCATCTTAACTCTAGTGGCAAACAAAGACTATGAGCTGGAACAGATGGATGTCAAAACAGCATTCTTGTATGGAGAATTGGAAGAAAGGATTCTTATGCAACAACCAGAGGGTTTTGTCAAGAAGGGAAATGAGAACAAGGTCTGTTTACTGAAAAAATCCTTATATGGTCTTAAACAGTCCCCAAGACAGTGGAATCTGAAGTTCGACAACTTCATGAAGACTCAAAATTTTGTACGAAGCAAGCTGGACCCGTGTGTGTACATGAGGAATGTACAAACCAAACAGGCAGTTTATCTCTTGCTGTACGTGGATGACATGTTGATAGCCTCACAGGATTTGAATGAGATAAAGAAGGTAAAGGACAGTTTGAATCAGAAATTCGAGATGAAAGACCTAGGGAAAGCCTCAAGGATTCTAGGTATGGATATTATCAGGGACAGACAAAAGGGAACTTTGATTCTATCCCAAGAAGCATACCTGGAAAAGGTACTGAGGACATTTGGAATGGCAGAATCAAAAGCAGTAGTCACTCCAACATCTACTCAATTCAAGCTTAGAAGTCTAACTACTGAAGAAAGAAAAGAGGAAGATTGGCATATGGAAAAAGTTCCATACGCAAGTGCAGTTGGAAGTCTAATGTATGCTATGGTAGGGTCTAGACCTGATCTAGCTTTTGCAGTTGGGCTCATTAGCAGATTCATGAGTCAACCAGGAAGAGTACACTGGTCAGCTGTGAAGTGGGTACTGAAGTATCTAAGAGGAACCACTAGGAGATGTTTAGTGTTCAAAAAGAGTTCAGATTTCAACATTGAAGGGTTCTGTGACTCAGACTATGCTGCCGATCTAGACAGGAGAAGATCGGTAACAGGTTTCATATTTAAAGTTTGGGGGAACACAGTTTGTTGGAGATCTAGTTTGCAATCAGTTGTGGCATTGTCAACAACTGAGGCTGAGTACATGGCACTCGCCTCAGCTGTCAAGGAAGCCATATGGTTGAAAGGTTTATGTGATGAACTCGGTTTTACACAGCAAAGTGTTACAATTCATTGTGATTCACAGAGTGCCCTATCGCTAGCAAAGAATGCAGTTCATCATGAAAGAACCAAGCACATTGACACTAGATACCATTTCATCCGGGATATCCTAAACGAAGGCAAGGTTCGACTATCTAAGATTCATACTAGCAGAAATGCAGCAGATTTCCTAACTAAAGGCTTACCTGGCCAGAAGTTTGATCTATGCTGCGAACTAGTAAATCTCAGCTAGACTGAGAACATCACTCCAGGTAATCCCATTGTCAGGGTCTCGTCCTCGCAGAGACAAAGGAAAAACGACATGAGTTAGTACACCAGTCTGAAAATGGAAGGTATAGATGAAGACAGTACCATCTATCAAGGTTACCTGTGAGTTGGCAGCGAGGGAAAAGAGATGAGGACCATATCTCTCAAGGTGGAGCTCCAGACAGGCAAAAGGACCTGAAAATCGGAAAACAGGCGAAAAAAAAAAAACAGGTCAGAACACGTTTTTTGAAATTTCTCCGGCGGCGCGTGGCCGGCGCGTGGAACGCCGGCCTAAACCACGGCGGCGCGTGACGCCGGCGCGTGGCGTCAGAACAACACCGGAGGGTGAACGGCGCGTGCATCTCACGCGCAGGGCGCGTGCATCTCACGCGCAGAGCGCGTGCATCTCACGCGGGGCGCGTGCATCTCACGCGGGACGCGTGCATCTCACGCGGGACGCGTGCATCTCACGCGGGGCGTCGGTCACCTCCTTCAGCAGAAACCGAAGCTTCAAGAAGAAGCTCCAATGGCGGCGAAGGTCGAATAAGGGATCGCCACAGCCAGCCATAGGAGAAACTCGAAGAAAAGCGACACGGAGGGAGCACGGCGAAGGTCGAAAGCTTCGACAAAGCTTCAAACCGAAACTTGCATGGCGCTGAGAACACGGGGAAGAAGAAGTTCGCGGGAAGAAGAAGCTCCCGGGGAAGAAGAAGTTCGCGGGAAGAAGAAGCTCCCGGGGAAGGAGAAACTCGCGGCGAAGAAGAACGCCGAGAGCTCCTGCAAAAACGAGGAGGAGGAAAACCAGAAAAAAAAAAAGGAGAGAAGAAGGGAGGGAGAGATATGTCGACAGAGAGTGAGAACGACAGAAGAAAGAAGAAAAGGTGGAGTCCACACACGGTTCTTAATTTAAAGGGATTTAATTTTGGGCCAATTTTCTCAAATTCGGAGGCCCATATCCAAATGTTGAGAAAAAGGTGGAGTTTTGTGAAAGCCCAAAAATTAATATATGGCTCCAAACAATATTGGGCCCTAAAACCCAATACAGTAAACCCTAGTTGAGTGCTCCTCCCTCTCCCTCTATAAAAGCAAGTGTGTGGACACTTGAAGAATCATCAGCCTGAAAGAAAAAACAGTGAGAAAATTCAGTAAGAACAATATAAGAGAGAAAGAGAGTTTTCTTTCTAGGAGAGTTTTGTTCTTTATTTCTTTTCACTTGTAAACCCCTCTTTTGTTTTTGGAAATAAAAGTTTCTCCTTTTTTTCCGAGAGGTACCTATAAGGGAACTCGGGTATTTGTGTGTGTTTTGCCAAGGATTAATTCCTCACAACTTTGACCGAATGAACCATGTGGTCCACATGTTCTGTATCAGTTCTATTCGAACCATCCATAAGATTTTGCTCATCTTCAACCTTAGTAGTAGCATTAGTCTTAACAGTATATGAGGTTTCTTCGTCACTATCGTAGATTACAACATCCTTCTCCAACAACTTCACAGGGTCTTCTCTAAATGACATCACTGGAACATCCTCAATAATCTCTTCCGAATCTGACATAGAGCTTTTAGATTCTGACGTCACATCCACTTGGCTGGATCCTTCACCATCTGACAAATCATCGTTACCTTCTTGTTCTGATTTCTTAGTTCCCGAACCAGTAGATGAATTTCCCCTACCAGTACTACCCGGATTGTTTGGTCCACGAGGAAAAAACTGAGAAAGCTCCACAGCTGCTCGTGCAGCCTCTGCCGCATGAGCCGCTGAAACAAATGCTGCTTGTGCAGCATCAGCCACATCTTTGTACTTCTTCTTTCCTCTCTTAATCGAATCAGATAGCTCATAATCTTCTCCTGTCTCATCTTCTACTCCAGCTTCACTTGTTAGCTTAGCCTTAGAAACATCATCTGACGTTCCCTGCATAAATCATAAATTTGATTAGAACATGATTTTTCTCTGTTTTTTTTTACTTTTCTGGTTAATTGCAGATTCACATACCTCAGTGGAACAAAAAGCAGCTTCTAGTTTCAGAACAATGTTGTTCTCTGCAGCAATCTCCTTCAAGACCTTCAATCTAACTTCTCTATGTGGATGTCTTGTCGATAATTTCTGAATTATCTATTAGTAATACCAAAAAAAAAACGAAACAAGAATACAAGAAACTCAATAGGTGTTTACTTTGTTCTGTATTTAGAGATATATAAGGTATTAAAGATAGTATGGGTTTGATGAATCAAAGTTACTTACTAAGGGATTAACACAGCAGTTATTGCGCAACTCAATGGATCGAGCAGCGAGATCTTTGCCGAAACGGGAAATAAAAACGTTACGAATCTCTTGAAGCTCAGGAAAATCTCCGATTCTAGAAGCTGTGAAAAGCAAGCTGGAAACAGGTTCTAGAAGCTCTTGAGGGCAATCTCTGTTGTGCTCGAAGAGGTGAAGACGGTCCAGCAAGAGAGTGAAGTAGCCATGGATGAAGAAGAGAACATCGAGGGTGTTCTGTTCTTTTAAGACTTGGTCGACTCTATGGTAAGCGTTCTGGTGGTGGCCGAGCTTAAGAAGCTCGGTGACGTCAGAGATGGCTTGAGAGCATCGAACTTGACGTTGGTTCTTGAGAATAGAGAGCCTTGTGAGAGCTAAATTGAGAAGAGACTTGAACTTGTTAGTTTTGAAACTCCGACCAAGCAAAGCGTCGAGCTTCTTCCCCATTAGCTCTCAATGAGTTGAGTTGCAGATGAGAGAGAGAATAATGCTTATGTTGTTTTGGGTTTAAATCAAAGAGTAATAAGAGAAGACACGTTACGACGACAACTTAGCAACGAAGTTTTCCAAAGTTGGAAAAAACGACGCAAGTGAAGATAAAACGTTGGGGTCCCAAATAATAATAGAGAAAACAAAAAGGACCGCTTTTGTAATCGTCGAGGATTAGTTAACTATATCTTATATAGTTTTAGATAGTATAATACTCCTTTTCCATTGATTAAATAATTACAAACCGAACACTCATTACAAGTAATGCGAAATAGACACAGCAGAATTGTCACTGTTAAGGAGGCTATTAATATGAGTTTGCAATTTAGTTAAGACTTAAGACCGATTGGTTTAAAAGAATTATAAAAGCTTTTGCCCGTGGAATCATCCATTAGAAACACACACAAACAATATCATTACAAAATTTTCAAAGCCGGTTTTACTACTTAACCAAACTAATATGCTCATGCATATCGACTAAACCACACAACAAATAAGGATGCTTCATGCCCCCAATTGATAGACGACACAGCCTATAAAATCTTTATAATATGTTTCAAACCCGACCATTATTTATTTCACAACACTCAAAATGACAAAAAACAAGACCAATGCCTCGTGGTGACAACACAAATCCAGCACAGATCTGCTGATTCTCAACAGACTAACTCATTTCATGCAAGCTTAAACGAGTCAAAAAGATCATACGAACACACATGTAAAACGGTCATAGAAAATCTCCCAATAAAACAACCATCAAAAGAAGATGTTTTAGCTTCTCACTATTCACGAGTTGGTCTACTTCTAACTGAAACCGAACCATTCAAACCCGTTGTATCTTCATGAACCGAATGAACCTTGTGGTCCACATGTCTTGTATCCGCTCTGTTCATAGTGGAAGTATCAGTCTTGATTAACACCATATGGAGTTTCGTCCTAACTATTAATTGAAGGTAATTGGAACATCCTTCTCCATCCAACTCTCAATGTCTTCATGCGTAATAATATCGTCCAGTCCATGAGGAGAAAACTGAGGAAGCTCCACAACCGTTGGCGCTGACACAGGCTTTGCTTGTGCATCATCAACCACATCATTGCACTTCTTTTTTCCTTTCTTCTCCGAAACAACCACATCTTTGCACTTCTTCTTTCCTTTTTTAACCGAACCATCATCATTGCGTTTTTGTTCTTGTCCTAATTTCTTGTTTTCAGGGTCATTAGATGAATTTTCTACACCAATATCATGGTCTGGTCCATGAGGAGAAAACTGAGGAAGTTCCACAACCGCTGCTTCATGAGGCGTTGACTCAGGCTCTGTTTGTGCATCATCAACCACATCATTGCACTTCTTTTTCCCTTTCTTCTCCGAAACAACCACATCTTTACACTTCTTCTTTCCTTTCTTAACCGAACCATCATCATTGCGTTTTAGTTCTTCTCCTGATTTCTTGTTTTCAGGACCATTAGATGAATTTTCTACACCAATATCATTGTCCGGTCCATGAGGAGAAAACTGAGTATGCTCCACAACCGCTGCTTCACGAGGCGCTGACTCAAGCTTTGCTTGTGCATCATCAACCACATCATTGCACTTCTCTTTTCTTTTCTTATCCGGAACAGATAAACCATAACTTTCTCCTATTAAATCTGATGTTCCCTGCGTAAATGATAATTTTGTTAAACACATGAATTTTTCTCCTTTTCTTTTCTTTTGTGGTTGATTGCTTATTTCTAAATCAAACCTTAGTGGAAGTAGAAGCCTCTTCTAGGTTCAGAACAATGTGTTCCTTTTCAGAAATCTCCTTCAAAACCTTCATCCTAATTTTTTTCGGTGGGGATTCTTTCGACAACTTCTGAATTATCTATACCAAATGCAATAAACTCGGTAAGTGTTATTTGGATATAAAATATATTGAGATATAATGTAATGTATTGAATATAGTATGGTTTGATTGATAAGTTGCTTACTTCAGCATTGATCCAACATTTGTTGCGCTCAATGTACTGTGCCGCGAGGTTTGGGCCAAAACGCTCAAGCAAAAAGTTTCGAAGCTGTTGATTATTAGTGCAGCATGGGGCAAATCGGAATCTCGGAGCTGCAAAGAGAAAGCTGGAAACAACTTCAAGAAGCTCTTGAGGGCAATCTCTGTTGTCTTCGAAGAGGTAAATACAGTTGATCAAGACAGTGAGGTAGTCAATGGTGAGGTTGTAAACTTCTTGAACGTTTTGTCTTTCTATGACTATGCCGACTTTTTTGTAAGCCTGCTTGTGTTTGCGGAGCTTGAGAAGCTTGGTGACGTCAGAGGTGGCTTCGGAGATTTTTTCTTCACATGCTTCCTTGTAATTACGGAGCTCTACGAGAGCTCCGTAGAGAAGTGACTTGAACTTTTTTTTGAAACTATCACCAATCACCAATGTTTTCAGCTTCTCCATTTGATCTCAGTGAGTTGTAGAGGAGAGAGAAGTGAGATAGAGAGAAAAAGGTTTAACTTTCTTTCGTATTTAGTTGAAGAGAAGTTATATAATAAGAGAAAAGAAGAGAAGACGCTTTACGACCTCTTAGAACGAAAGTTCTCCGGAGCTTGGAAAAAACGAGCCACGTGAAGGAATTGTTTTTTTTATAAACGCCACAATTGAATATCGCGATTACAACGCGCAAAAGGATGTGTTGGGATATAATAATACCTATGATCTAATGCCAAAACATATATAAATTTTGCAGGAAAAGTGAGAATTTTGGTGATTGATTCGTACAAAAAGAGAAAAAAAGTTGTTATACTAGACATCTTTAAAAGAAATATATGTATATATAGAGAACATTTATTAGAAAATCTTTTGTTGTAAGTTTTTTTTTCAATATTTATAGCTAGTTAAAGAAAGTTCATAGAAAGTCTTGTGAATATTTATCTTCTTGTACATCTACTTACAGAATGTTTTTTATGAAATCTTGTTAGTTGTACATCACATTTTGTTTCAAAATCATTCTTTATAATAGACAATTTTTCATTCTAAAATTCCCTATTATTTTAGTCGTGTTATATCTTCATGTTTTCAACATTTCAATTTGTGAATAAATAAAAAAAAAGCGAAAGGTATATTATAATTATCAAATCTGTAGTGGCCTGGTTATCAGTGGAAAAAGTTGGTTGTCCTATGTTTAATTTGTTTTGAAAAGGTATGATTTACTTTTTTGTGATGATAGTATCATCAGTCGTCTAGGTTTCAAACCTACGAAGATGTATGAATTTGATCCCTGACTTATAGACTAAAAAAGCATTATCAATATTAACAAATGAATCAAATTTTGAACACAATATCATTCTTATAAAGAAAACATTTGTAATATTGCACTTACACACTTGATAAAAAAAACATGTGTATTAGATTTCCAAAACTATTATTAAAAGAAAAAAGTTTAATCACTCAGGACTAAAGTTGTGACATGGACCCAAAAAAACGAATCTTGTGAAATAAACAAAAGGAATTGGTCACGGCTGCTCTTAGTATTGCAATTTATTTAAGAACGATGTGTTTAAAGGTTCCTCTTTTGTTAGGCGTCAACCAAATTAAACAGCTAAAATATCAAAAGCCTTAGACTTAGACTTGTACAATTCATATTCACAGAACCTTCCACATCGTAAACATTTTCTTGGTAATGAGAACAATTAATGCTTGTTATCATGAATTAAACATGTGTTATATTATTAATACTATAATTATACCCATATACTGTTTGGAAAAAAAATATTCACAAATTATATAATATTTTTGTTAGAAAATATAAATTAGATATATATAATTTTAATTCTTATTTTATATTACTTTTAATATTATTTTTTAATATTATTTTTTGTATATGTAAATTAAGTAAATAAAAATAATTATTTTTTACGAATTTAATATTATTTTTTGGTTAGTTTAATAAAATATATTAATTTTCTAACAAAATTAATAATAATTATTCTATTAAATTAAACATATTTATATATTTATTTGAAATTCAAAATCACAAATCTTTAACACAATTGTTGTCTCTGTTGGGGAGGAGCAAATGGTCTAGTGGTTGTACCTCTACGTCTATCCCAGAGGTGTGGAGTTCAATTCCACCGCCCCTTGTAGGAAGGTGCTAAATCTTCGTATAAAGATATTGGGATATTGGGTCGGCCCGTTGTGACCCAGTGACAAAAAAAAATTGTTGTCTCTGTTCACATGGACAAACATCAAATAGCGTCAAGATGGGAAAAGCTAGTGTATCAAGCAGGAGAAAAACACAAACATAAAAAAGTTTAGGGCTGAACATATTAATCGAATCCAAATCCAACCCAAAATATCCGAATCCTAACAAATATGCACATTTGAAAATATTCGAATGAGTTTTTTTGTTTAGTATTTTGGGTTTGGATATACCTAAAATAGTATTTTGGGTTCGGATATACCTAAAACAATATTGTGATTTTGGGTTTGAATAGTTTTTATATTATTTCTTAATGTTTTCTCTATTACAGTTGTACCCATTTTATTATAATCCGCTATTAATTCTAGATATATAATTAATTATGGATTTGCCGGTTACAAAATAATTAATTTTTGACCGTTATATTATTGATTGTTATCCGTTACAAATTAATTAATTTTTTGACCGTTATATAATTAAAATAATCAATTTGACTTGTTCCATTATGGTCCGATTATCAGATTCGGATTTTGAAGATAAATCCGATGCCCACAGTTAGAAGCTCGGTGACGTCATAGATGGCTTGAGAGCATCGAACTTGACGTTGGTTCTTTTTATAGAGAGCCTTGTGAGAGCTAAATTGAGAAGAGACTTGTACTTGTTAGTTTTGAAACTCCGACCAAGCAAAGCGTCCAGTTCTTCCCCATTTGCTTTCAATGAGTTGAGTTGCAGATGAGAGAGAGAATAATGCTTATGTTGTTTTGGGTTTAAACCAAAGAGTTATAAGAGAAGACACGTTACGACGACAACTTAGCAACGAAGTTTTCCAAAGTTGGAAAAAACGACGCAAGTGAAGAAAACACGTTGGGGTCCGAAATAATAATAGAGAAAACAAAAAGGCTTTTGTAATACTATATCTTATATAGTTTTAGATCGTATAATACTCCTTTTCCATTGATTAATAATTATAAACCGAACACTCATTACAAGTAATGCGAAATAGACACATCACAATTGTCATTGTTAAGGATGCTATTAATATGAGTTTGCAATTTAGTTAAGACTTAAGACCGATTGGTTTAAAAGAATTATAAAAGCTTTTGCCCGTGGAATCATCCATTAGAAACACACACAAACAATATCATTACAAAATTTTCAAAGCCGGTTTTACTACTTAACCAAACTAATATGCTCATGCATATCGACTAAACCACACAACAAATAAGGATGCTTCATGCCCCCAATTGATAGACGACACAGCCTATAAAATCTTTATAATATGTTTCAAACCCGACCATTATTTATTTCACAACACTCAAAATGACAAAAAACAAGACCAATGCCTCGTGGTGACAACACAAATCCAGCACAGATCTGCTGATTCTCAACAGACTAACTCATTTCATGCAAGCTTAAACGAGTCAAAAAGATCATACGAACACACATGTAAAACGGTCATAGAAAATCTCCCAATAAAACAACCATCAAAAGAAGATGTTTTAGCTTCTCACTATTCACGAGTTGGTCTACTTCTAACTGAAACCGAACCATTCAAACGTGCTGTATCTTCGACGGAATGAACCTTGTGGTCCACATGTCTTGTATCCGCTCTGTTCGTAGTGGAAGTATCAGTATTGATTAACACCATATGGAGTTTCTGTTAGTGAGAATGTTATTCCACATAACATGCTCTGTTTTGCAGATAATAAAACAGAGCACTTGGAGGCTTCTCAGTTCGACAGAGCAAAGCACGGCAAGATGAGGCCCACAGTCAATTCCGAAGCTCACACAGAGCCCAATCAGAAAACGCAGACGCAGCCCGGATTCAAGCTCAAAACTCAGTCAAGTCAAGGAGACAAGGCGCCCATGTCGTCCTTCCCCTGCAATCAGTCTGAACTCTACAACATCACTGAACTCTGCAGGCTCCAGACCGTCAGAAGAGACAATGCCAGCAGACAAAACGTGTTCTCAGGCAACAGATACGGATGTCTTCAGAGCCAAGATGAAAGCGACATTAACGAGCTTTATTTGAATTCAAATTAGTATGTTTTAAGTATTTAAGAAGTGCGTGTGTTGAACAAAAGATGTATCAAAAAAATGTTTTCTTTGAATGAATGAGAACGTGAACTTTCTACTCTTTCCTTATCATCCTCCTTTACATGGTATCAGAGCTTGAACCTTAACAGGGGCTCCCATGGAAGACTTACATCCTCTTTATCCCTTTCCCGGCAACATTCATGTTGCCAGTTCTGTCACCCTCAAGTTAAATGACACCAACTACTTGCTGTGGAAAACACAGATGGAGTCTCTTCTAAACAGTCAAAAACTTCTTGGTTTTATCAATGGTCGTCTTCCTGCTCCCCCAGCTACCGTTGAGCAACGCGTTGGAGATCATGTGCAGTGGGTAGAAAATCCAGCCAACGAAAGTTGGTTCTGCACTGATGAACTCATAAAATCATGGATATTTGGCACCTTGTCTGAAGAAGTTCTCGGTAGCGTGTTTAATCTATCTACCTCTCAGGCTATATGGATGTCTCTAGCCAACAAATTCAACAGAAACACCATAACTCGAGAGTTTGAGCTTAAAAGGAAACTACAACTCTTGACAAAACAAGGTAAAACACTTGCTGCTTATGCTCATGAGTATACAACTGTATGCGACCAGCTAAGCTCTATAGGGAAACCTATTGAAGAATCTATGAAGATCTGTGGGTTTATGAATGGACTTGGCCGGGAGTATGACCCTATATGTACTGTTATACAAAGCCAGATGACCAGGCTTCCAGCTCCAATCTTCACTGAAGTGCTACTTGAAATTGGTAGCTTTGACACCAGACTGCAGTCCTACGAAGAAAATCCAGCAAATCCCCATCTTGCCTTCCAAACTCAACCTGGGTACAACACAACACTCAGACCACATCAACCTCAGAATACAAATTTCAGAGGAAGAGGCTCTCAGGCTAACAGAGGACGTGGAGGTTTCTCCTCTAGAGGAAGAGGGTTTCTGCAGCAGTCTATCCCCTCAAGCACCAATGCACAAACTGGAACCAGGCCTGTCTGTCAAATCTGTGGCAAAGTAGGACATGTGGCTCTTCGTTGCTGGAACAGGTTCAACAACAACTTTCAAACCAACGATTACCCTCAAGCTCTTGCCACTCTTCAAGAATCAGATGCATCAGGACAGGAATGGTTCCCTGACTCTGGAGCTTCTGCTCACATTGCTCCCTCCACAGAAGGTTTGAACCGTGTTACCCCTTATCATGGTCTTGAAAGTGTTATTGTTGCAGATGGTAATAATCTACCAATAACCCATATTGGATCTGCAAATCTCTCAGTCTCATCAGGTAACGTGCCACTAAATGATATTCTGATTTGTCCCTCTGTACAAAAGCCTTTGTTGTCAGTCTCTAAATTGTGTGAAGACTTCCCCTATGGTGTGTTCTTTGATGCTAATAAGGTTTACATTCTGGACTTGAAAACTCAGAAAGTGCTGACTCAAGGGCCAAGACGTAGAGGGTTGTACGTGCTGGAGAATCAAGATTACAAAGCATACTATTCAAGTAGACAACAGGCCACAAACGACAATATCTGGCACTATCGACTTGGACATGCTAGCAATCAAGTTCTCCAGCACCTGCACAAACACAAGGCTATCTCAATCAATAAAGTTGCTAAGGATGCACTATGCGAGCCTTGTCAAATGGGAAAAAATCAGCATTTGTCTTT
This sequence comes from Pugionium cornutum, assembly GCA_018901935.1. NCBI lineage: Eukaryota > Viridiplantae > Streptophyta > Magnoliopsida > Brassicales > Brassicaceae > Pugionium > Pugionium cornutum. The sequence goes on along the minus strand of JAENJI010000128.1, from coordinate 15,337 downwards.
TTCTGCTTCTGATTCTAGAACTGTTGAACCTTTGAATAAGATACATTGTGATCTTTGGGGACCTTGTCCAATTTCCTCTGTCCAAGGTTTCAAGTTTTATGTGGTGTTTGTGGATGATTTTTCTAAGTTCAGTTGGTTTTACCCCTTAAAGTTGAAATCAGACTTTCTTGGAGTATTTCTTTCGTTTCAAAGGATTGTTGAAAACCAATTTGACAAGAAGATTAAAGTATTCCAAAGTGATGGAGGAGGGGAGTTTACAAGCAATCAGTTCAGACTTCACTTAGATAAATGTGGCATAAAACACCAAATGTCTTGCCCTTACACTCCCCAACAAAACGGGGTAGCTGAACGAAAGCACAGACACCTTATTGAGCTTAGTCTCTCAATGCTATTTCACTCTCAAGTGCCTCTTCAGTTCTGGGTGGAAAGCTTCTTCACTGCAAATTATATCAGCAATCTTCTGCCTTCAGCTACGCTTGCCTTTCAGACGCCTTTTGAGAAGTTATTTGGCCATAAACCAGAATATACTTCATTAAGGGTATTTGGCAGTGAGTGCTACCCATGTCTCAGATCACTTGCTACGCATAAGCTGGAACCAAGATCACTGCAGTGTGTGTTCTTGGGATATAGCTCAACTCACAAGGGGTATCGGTGTCTCTATCCACCAACTGGTCGAGTGTTTATCACACGACATGCCATCTTTAATGAACATGAGTTTCCCTTTGCTGCAAAATACAAAAAACTGGTTCCGAGGTACTCCTCGTCTCTGCTCAAATCCTGGCAAAACAGCCTATCTGATCCTAGTGAATCAGCAGAACCAGAGGATAATCATGTGCAACTGCCTCCTCCTGTCAGTCCAATGCAACAGAAGACCTCTACCACTGGAGAGGTTGGAACAATGCCTATCAGTGAAGCTCGTGCTATCTCTCAGGCTACAAACATCACTGGTAATACGCCTTCACCAGAAACAGCTGATACACCAGCTATCCAACCTGATGCAGAAGGATCTCCTCCTTCACAACCATTCAGTGGCGAATCTTCTGATGTAATTCCACCCTCCAACAATCATCCAATGACGACAAGAGCAAAGAAAGGCATCTCAAAACCAAATCCCAGGTATCTACTGAACACAAGCCTTGAAATTCCACAGGAACCTAAAACGGTTACTGCAGCTAAGAAAGATCCCAGATGGTTACGAGCAATGGAAAAAGAACTGGCTGTTCAACACAAGAACAAATCCTGGCATTTGGTCCCCTCAAGTCCAGAAATGAATATTTTGGGGTGTAAATGGGTATTCAGAGTTAAACTACAAGCTGATGGGTCTGTCGACAAATACAAAGCAAGGCTTGTTGCTAAAGGTTTTCATCAAGAAGAGGGAATTGACTACCTAGAAACATTTAGTCATGTGGTTCGCTCAGCTACGATCAGACTGGTTCTGAGCATTACCACTGTGAAGAGCTGGAAAGTAACTCAATTGGATGTCACAAGTGCCTTTCTTCATGGCGATCTAAAGGAGGACATTTACATGGCCCAACCGACTGGCTTTGTTGATCCTACTCACCCTCAACATGTCTGCAAATTAGACAAAGCTCTTTATGGCCTTAAGCAGGCTCCTAGAGCGTGGTTTGACAAGTTCACGTCCTTCCTAATTGAATATGGTTTTCTCTGCAGCAAGGCTGACCCTTCTCTCTTCACATACCATCACAATGGAGACACTTTGATTTTGCTACTTTACGTGGATGACATCATTTTGACGGGGAGCAACACACGGTTGTGCAATATGTTAGTCAATGATCTAAGCACAACATTTGCCATGAAAGATCTGGGAGCTTTGAGCTACTTCCTGGGAATCCAATTTGAACATAATGAAGCTGGAATATTTCTGCATCAAACCAAATATGCAGAAAGCATTCTGCACCAAGCTGGAATGGATTCTTGTCATCCCATGCCAACGCCATTACCGCTGAACTTTGTCACAACATCCGAAGGTAACACTCTCTTTCCGGATCCCACCTACTTTCGCAGCCTTGCAGGGAAGCTGCAATACCTCACATTAACAAGGCCGGACATTCAATACTCAGTAAATTTAATCTGTCAAAGGATGCACAGCCCTACCTCCTCAGATTTCACATTACTAAAGAGAATACTACGATATGTCAGAGGAACAGTTTCAATGGGACTTCACATCAACAAGTCAACCACGCTCCAAGTCACGGCCTTCAGTGACAGTGACTGGGCTGGCTGCAAAGAAACCAGATGGTCAACTACGGGTTTCTGCACTATGATTGGTTCTAATCTGGTTTCTTGGAGTGCCAAGCGACAATCCACAGTCTCTAGATCATCCACAGAGGCTGAATATCGGGCTATGGCAAAAACTGCAGCAAAGTTAACATGGATCTCCTCCCTGCTCAAAGATATACAGGTTCGACAAAATGGTCCAACACTCCTACATTGTGACAATCTATCAGCAGTTTATCTTACTACCAACCCAACACTACATTCCATAACGAAGCATTTTGATTTGGATCATCACTACATTCGTGAAAGAGTCGCACTTGGCTTTATTGAAACACGGCATATCCCAGCTTCTCAACAAATCGCGGATATCTTCACCAAATCTCTACCACGATCGGCATTCGTTGTTCTCAGAGGCAAACTTGGAGTTGGTTTCTCTCCCACCTCAAGTTTGAGGGGGGATGTTAGTGAGAATGTTATTCCACATAACATGCTCTGTTTTGCAGATAATAAAACAGAGCACTTGGAGGCCTCTCAGTTCGACAGAGCAAAGCACGGCAAGATGAGGCCCACAGTCAATTCTGAAGCTCGCACAGAGCCCAAACAGAAAACACAGACGCAGCCCGGATTCAAGCCCAAAACTCAGTCAAGTCAAGGAGACAAAGCGCCCATGTCGTCCTTCCCCTGCAATCAGTCTGAACTCTACAACATCACTGAACTCTGCAGGCTCCAGACCGTCAGAAGAGACAATGCCAGCAGACAAAACGTGTTCTCAGGCAACAGATACGGATGTCTTCAGAGCCAAGATGAAAGCGACATTAACGAGCTTTATTTGAATTCAAATTAGTATGTTTTAAGTATTTAAGAAGTGCGTGTGTTGAACAAAAGATGTATCAAAAAAATGTTTTCTTTGAATGAACGAGAACGTGAACTTTCTACTCTTTCCTTATCATCCTCCTTTACAGTTTCGTCCTAACTATTAATTGAAGGTAACTGGAACATCCTTCTGCATCCAACTCTCAATGTCTTCATACGTAATAATATCGTCCAGTCCATGAGGAGAAAACTGAGGAAGCTCCATAACCGCTGACGCTGACTCAGGCTCTGCTTGTGCATCATCAACCACATCATTGCACTTCTTTTTTCCTTTCCTCTCCGAAAAAACCACCTCTTTGCACTTTTTCTTTCCTTTCTTAACCGAACCATCATCATTGCGTTTTAGTTCTTGTCCTAATTTCTTGTTTTCAAGGTCATTAGATGAATTTTCCACACCAATATCATGGTCCAGTCCATGAGGAGAAAACTGAGGAAGCTCCACAACCGCTGCTTCGTGAGGCGCTGACTCAAGCTCTGTTTGTGCATCATCAACCACATCATTGCACTTCTTTTTTCCTTTCTTCTCCGAAACAACCACATCTTTGCACTTCTTCTTTCCTTTCTTAACCGAACCATCATCATTGCGTTTTAGTTCTTGTCCTAATTTCTTGTTTTCAGGGTCATTAGATGAATTTTGCACACCAATATCATGGTCTGGTCCATGAGGAGAAAACTGAGGAAGCTCCACAACCGCTGCTTCATGAGGCGCTGACTCAGGCTTTGTTTGTGCATCATCAACCACATCATTGCACTTCTTTTTTCCTTTCTTCTCCGAAACAACCACATCTTTGCACTTCTTCCTTCCTTTCTTAACCGAACCATCATCATTGCGTTTTAGTTCTTGCCCTAATTTCTTGTTTTCAGGGTCATTAGATGAATTTTCCACACCAATATCATGGTCCGGTCCATGAGGAGAAAACTGAGGAAGCTCCACAACCGCTGCTTCATGAGGTGTTGACTCAGGCTCTGTTTGTGCATCATCAACCACATCATTGCACTTCTCTTTTCCTTTCTTATCCGGAACAGATAAACCATAACTTTCTCCTATCAAATCTGATGTTCCCTGCGTAAATGATAATTTTGTTAAACACATGAATTTTTCTCCTTTTCTTTTCTTTTGTGGTTGATTGATTATTTCGAAATCAAACCTTAGTGGAAGTAGAAGCCTCTTCTAGGTTCAGAACAATGTGTTCCTTTTCAGCAATCTCCTTCAAAACCTTCATCCTAATTTTTTTCGGTGGGGGTTCTTTCGACAACTTCTGAATTATCTATACCAAATGCAATAAACTCGGTAAGTGTTATTTGGATATAAAATATATTGAGATATAATGTAATGTATTGAATATAGTATGGTTTGATTGATAAGTTGCTTACTTCAGCATTGATCCAACATTTGTTGCGCTCAATGTACTGTGCCGCGAGGTTTGGGCCAAAACGCTCAAGCAAAAAGTTCCGAAGCCGTTGATTATTAGTGCAGCATGGGGCAAATCGGAATCTCGGAGCTGCAAAGAGAAAGCTGGAAACAACTTCAAGAAACTCTTGAGGGCAATCTCTGTTGTTTCCGAAGAGGTAAATACAGTTGATCAAGACAGTGAGGTAGTCAATGGTGAGGTCATAAACTTCTCGAACGTTTTGTCTTTCTATGACTATGCCGACTTTTTTGTAAGCATGCTTGTGTTTGCGGAGCTTGAGAAGCTTGGTGACGTCAAAGATGGCTTCGGAGATTTTTTCTTCACATGCTTCCTTGTAATTACGGAGCTCTACGAGAGCTCCGTAGAGAAGTGACTTGAACTTTTTTTTGAAACTATCACCAATCACCAATGTTTTCAGCTTCTCCATTTGATCTCAGTGAGTTGTAGAGGAGAGAGAAGTGAGAGAGAGAGAAATATGTTTAACTTTCTTTTGTGTTTAGTTGAATAGAAGTTATATAATAAGAGGAAAGAAGAGAAGACGCTTTACGACCTCTTAGAACGAAAGTTCTCCGGAGCTTGGAAAAAACGAGCCACGTGAAGGAATTGTTTTTTTTATAAACGCCACAATTGAATATCGCGATTACGACGCGCAAAAGGACGTGTTGGGATATAATGATAACTATGACCTAATGCCAAAAAATATATAAATTTTGCAGGAAAAAGGAGAATTTTGGTGATTGATTCGTACAAAAAGAGAAAAAAAGTTGTTATTTTTATCTCTAAAAGAAATATATGTATATATAGAGAATATTTATTATAAAATCTTTTGATGTTAAGTTTTTTTTTTCAATATTTATAGCTAGTTAAAGAAAGTTCATGGAAAGTCTTGTGAATATTTATCTTCTTGTACATCTATTTACTTATTTTTTTTAATGAAATCTTGTTAGTTGTACATCATATTTTTGTTTTAAAATCATTATTTATAATAGACAATTTTTCATTCTGAAATTCACTAGTACGTATATAGTAATACCCTATTATTTTAGTCGTTGTTATATCTTCATGTTTTCAACATTTCAATATGTGAATAAATAAAAAAAAGCGAAAGGTATTTATAATTATCAAATCTGTAGTGGCCTAGTTATCAGTGGAAAAAGTTGGTTGTCCTATGTTTAATTTGTTTTGAAAAGGTATGATTTACTTTTGTGTGATGATAGTATCATCAGTCGTCTAGGTTTCAAACCTACGAAGATATATGAATTTGATCCCTGACTTATAGACTAAAAAAGCATTATAAATATTAACAAATGAATCAATTTTGAATACAATATCATTCTTATAAAGAAAACATTTGTAATATTGCACTTACACACTTGATAAAAAAAACATGTGTATTAGATTTCCAAAACTATTATTAAAAGAAAAAGTTTAATCACTCAGGACTAAAGTTGTGACATGGACCCAAAAAAAACGAATCTTGTGAAATAAACAAAAGGAATTGGTCACGGCTGCTCTTAGTATTGCAATTTATTTAAGAACGATGTGTTTGAAGGTTCCTCTTTTGTTAGGCGTCAACCAAATTAAACAGCTAAAATATCAAAAGCCTTAGACTTAGACTTGTACAATTCATATTCACATAAGTTTCCACATCGTAAACATTTTCTTAGTAATGAGAACAATTAATGCTTGTTATCATGAATTAAACATTTTCAATTTATTTAACATTCCTGATTTTTTGAAAGATAACATTTATATTAGCACATTCCTTGAGTGTCATATTTTTGTCATATCAGATTGAGTTTATGAGATTGAGTTTATGAGATTGAGTTTTTGAAATGTTGACTTCGCCTTTAGTAACGGTTCCTTTAAGGTAATAGATACCGTTTCTTTATTTTCTTAAAAGTATTTTCTGATTTTTTTTGTAGAAATTAATCATAAAATCTTTCCTCTCATATTTTTCTATCATCTTGTAAGATATTAGATTTCGTCCCATCTCCGGCATATATATGACTCGTGTTAGAATCATCACAAATCCATACACATTCTAAATCTTGATCTTTCTTAGTCCCTTTACATTGTTGTGAGTGTTGTTTGCCATAAGAACTTTGTCACCATCAAATTCTTCTAAGTCCAACAATACCTTTTTGTTTACAGTTATATAAAATGAGCAGTCTCAATCCATGACCTATTCCTCCTTTGAGTCTAGTGTACTAACCATTAGTACCATGGGTTGTTTGGGCTCGGCTGCCATGTTTGTAGACTCAGTAACTCGATTTTTTCTTTCTGGACAATTCCTCTTCAATGTCCTTCCTTTCCACGTATAAAACATCTCTTTAACTGTTTTGAGTACCTTGCTCTCCAGTTGTTGCTGTTTCCTTCCTCGAATCGACTGTTTTGTATTCCCCTTGATTCCATGAACAATCCTTCGCTTTGAGATTTAGAGATTTTCCCGTTTTCTATCAGCTCTTTTTCTTTAGACTTGGCTGCCGATGTGACCTCGTTCAGACTTAGAGTATCTCTTTCATACTTTAGAGTCTTTTTGAGCTGATCATACTTGCTGGACATAGAGCTCAGAAGAAGACTAGCTTGTACTTCTTTTGAAATTTCTATTCTTATATTGTTAAAATCTATTACCAGCTTCAGGAAATCATCTACATTTGCGTTGATGTTTTTAAAATTATCCATCTTAAAGGTATAGAACTTAAGCTATGTATATACAATTTGGCAGGGATATCTCCATGTAGAGTTTGTTTTGGGTTGTCCATATTGATTCCGTTGTTTCACAACTTGATATCTTTCTCACCACTTGATTGTCGACATTGATTATGATTAGATCTTTCGTGTTTTTTTATTTTTCAAAATTTTTAGGATCTATTTCTGATGTACTTTTATCGCTGTCTCACTCCTATTTTGTTTTGTAATCTCATTTAAGAGTTTCATCGGTGATAATGTCCTTCAGGCCGAAGGCACCTAAATGCATCAACATCATGACTTTCCTAGAAAAGTCTTCATTACTATAAAATCTGTTCACCTCACGTCTGGAATTTGACATCGCGTTTTTTAAACCGCTGTTCACCTCAATGATCCTGCTCTTCAGATCACCTGGAAGCTCTGATACCAATGGTGATGTAAATTAACGACTTTAAATACGCGATTTAACCCAAATTTTCTTATGGTACCTCTTACTAAAACTTTTATTAAACAAATAGATTTGACAATGTAGCAATCTTAGAAACACTTATGAAAAGAAAGAAAAATTCAATTAGCAGATGCTAAATCTTACTTCTCTCTTACCCTTTGTTGCCCTCTCTCACACTCATGGCAAACTGTTTCCTTGCGGGATGATTTGAATGATATAGATGACATCTGATTTTATATTTTGGAGGAGATCCTAGAATTTCTGGGCAGCAACACTTGGGTTTTAAAAGAATTAAAAAAATTTTAATAGGTGTGACCACGAATTAAACAGCAAAAATAAAATAAAAAATTAAAAGCTTTTCAGACTTCAACTCATCTTCACGTAATTTTCTACATCATAAATAATTTTATGACACTATTGTTAGACACTCACGACAACCGGTTTTAGAACAATATCATAACAAAACTTTCGAAGTCGGTTTTACTACTTAACCAAACTAATATGCTCATGCATATCGAGTGAACCACACAACAAGGATGCTTCATGCCCATAATTGATAGACGACACAGCCTATAAAAACGTTATAATATGTTTCAAACCCGACCATCATTTATTTCACAACACTCAAAATGAAAACAAGACCAATGCCTCATGGTGACAACACAAATCCAACACAGAACTGCTGACTCTCTACAAGAGTAACTCATTTCATGCAAGCTTAAACGAGTCAAAAAGATCAAACCAACACACATGTAAAACTGTCATAGAAAATCTCCCAATAAAACAACCATCATTATTCACTTCTGACTTCTGACTGAAACCGAACCATTCTATTGGGAGAATATATCAGTTGTAAATACTCTAATTGTATTAGAGTCTTTCTTTGTGTATATATATAGTTTATAATCACACAATTAACGTTAACGAGAAATACAATTACAGTTTAGAACTGTTAATATGGTATCAGAGCCAATTCAGTTGCGATTTCGGGTTTTCTTCGCCGATTTTTCCAGCTGATTTCTTCTCTACAGTTTGATTTTCTTTTGATCCCGTGATTGTTTCTCGTTTCTTGGCTATAGATGAGTTTATCGTCTCTGCGATTGTGTCTTCGTGACATTGAATCAATTTTTTCTTTGATTCTTGAATTTGTCGCGTACATTCTTGCCATTATTAATCTTTTGTTTCTGTTCTTTTTCTTTCATTGACCTCCGATTGGTGCTTTTCTTGATATTTTCCTTCGCATAACTGGCTCCAATCGTTTCTATGACTTCTCGAACACAATCGCAAGCCTCGATGATGAATGACGGAGACTGTAGTAGGCATTCGGTCGATCAATATGAAAATCCCTATTACTTGCATAGTTCTGATCATGCATGTCTTATATTGGTCTCCGATCGTCTCAATACTACAGCTGATTTCCACTCCTGGAGGCGTTCTATCCGGATGGCATTGAATGTGCGTAACAAGCTGGGATTTGTTGATGGTACAATTTCCAAACCTTCTCCTGATCATCGTGATTTTGGCGCATGGTCTAGATGTAATGATATGGTAGCTACTTGGCTTATGAACTCTGTTTCAAAGAAAATATAGCAGAGTCTTCTGTTTCTGCCATCTGCAGAAGCAATCTGGAATAATCTCATGTCTCAGTTTAGGCAAGATGATGCTCCCAGGGTTTATGAAATAGAACAAAGACTGAGTTCAATTCAACAAGGTCATATGGATGTATGTACTTACTATACCGAGTTAGTCACTCTATGGGAAGAACACAAAAACTATGTGGAACTTCCTTTATGCACTTGTGGGAAATGCGAGTGCAATGCTGCTATCTTATGGGAGAAATTACAGTAAAGGAGTAGAGTATTGAAGTTTCTTATGGGTCTTAACGAGGTATATGAACCTACGAGGCGTCATATACTGATGTTGAAGCCAATCCCGTCTATTGAAGAAGCTTTCAATCTAGTTACTCAGGATGAGAGGCAGAAGTCGATAAAACCTTCTGTTTCTGGTGATACTCCAGTTTTTCAAGCATCCTCTGTTCGCAATCATTCTCCAGATAGTTTGGGATATGCTACCAATTACACTGCTTATCGTCCCAAACAAAGACCAGTTTGTACGCATTGTGGCCAGACAGGACATGTTGTTCAGAAGTGTTTTAAACTCTATGGTTATCCTCCAAGATACAAGGGTCATAACTCCAACAATACAGGGGTGAAGCAGCATGTTCAATCTTCACCAAATTTCACTCCTCGAGGGAGTTTGGTCCCTGGAATTCGTCCTCCATTTAAACCTCAGCAAAGTCCTACCTCGAACATGATGGCAAATGTTCATAGTATGGTTTCTAGTGGTGTTCAATCTGTCCCTCAGCCATCTTCAACTCTTGATTTGAATCAATTCACTCAAGATCAGGTTAAGTCTCTTATTCAGCATCTAAGTGCTCATGTTCAAGTTTCAGAGAATGCAACTCCTTCTTCATCGAATCCTTCTTCCAACATTTCTGAGGATGGTGTTACACCTCCTTCTTCACAGTCTGGTATTATCCTTTTTCTCTCTTTTAGTTCTCCACTTCATCATTCTTCTATCATTTCTCAACACCAATGTCTTACTTCTTTACACCATAACCTTCAAAGTGGTAGTTGGATCATTGATAGTGGAGCTATAGGGCATGTTTGTCATGACTTAGCTTTGTTTAGTGATATATCTTCAGTTCAAGGGGTTTCAGTCTCATTACCTAATGGAACTAGATTACCTATTTTACATATAGGCACTGTGCATCTTTCATCTCATCTCATTTTGCATAATGTTCTTCATGTGCCTGATTTTCATTTTAATCTTCTTAGGATTAGTAGTTTACTTCATTCTGGTCATTACTTCGCTCATTTTTACTCTGATCATTGTATTCTTCAGGGGCGTACTCCGGTCTCGAAGATTGGTAGAGGCATTCTCAAACATAATCTCTACATTTTAGAGCCTACTATTCATGACTCTTCTACCAATCTTTGTGGATCTGTGTCTATTGATGGACAACTATGGCATGAACGCTTTGGTCATCCATCAATGCCCATTCTTCAACATCTTCCTTCTTCTTTGCCAAAGTTCAAACTTGATCTTAATAAGCCTTGTTTAGTTTGTCCTTTAGCTAAACAAAAGAGACTTCCATTTGTTGCTCATAATAACATTTCTACCCATCCATTTGATTTAGTTCACTTAGACATTTGGGGTCCTTTTTCGGTTGAATCTATTGAAGGTTATAGATATTTCTTGACTATTGTAGATGATTGTAGCCGAGTGACTTGGGTTTATACGTTGAAAGCAAAGAATGATGTTATCAGATTGTTTCCACAGTTTGTTCAACATGTTCACACTCAATATAATGCCAAGATTAAGGTGATTCGTAGTGATAATGCTCCTGAGTTAGCGTTTCCTAATTTGATTAATCAATTAGGCATAACTCATCATTTTTCGTGTGCTTACACTCCTGAGCAAAATTTTGTAGTTGAACGCAAACATCAACATTTGCTTAATGTTGCTCAAGCTTTACTACTTCAGTCCAATCTTCCTTTGATATATTGGTCTGACTGTGTATTGAGTGCAGTGTTTCTCATTAATAGAACACCTTCTGTTAGGCTAAATCATCTTACGCCTTATGAAATTATCACTAAAAGGACTCCCGATTATACTAGTCTTCAGAACTTTGGTTGTCTTTTTTTTGCTTCAACATATCCTAGAAATAAACATAAGTTTAGTCCTCGTGCTTTCTCATGTGTCTTCTTAGGATATCAATCTGGTTACAAAGGTTACAAAGTCATGGATTTAGATAATCACACTGTTTTTGTTTCAAGAAATGTTGTTTTTCATGAAAGTGTTTTTCCTTTTAAAACTAGTACAACATCGACATCTTCTTCCTCAACTTCATTGTTTACAGATCCTATTCTTCCTACATATCATAACATGGATCATAATACACATTTCCCTTTGCATAATGATTCTACACAAGTCTCATCTAGGCATGCATCATCTTCACATTCTATTGTTCCATCTACATCTATAGAGACTGTTGCTCCTGATACTGGAAATATGTCTTTGAATAACTCTAGGCCTAAACGGACTGTTAAGACTCCTAGTTATTTAGCTGACTACCACTGTTCTCTGATTCATCATCCATCATCTTCTTCTCACAATTTGCCTACTATCCGGTATCCATTGTCCTCTGTTCTTTCTTACTCTCATCTTAAACCTCATTATCGTTCTTTTATTCTTCAAACCTCTATTCAAACTGAACCCAAAACGTATAAACAAGCTGTGACCTCAAGTGTTTGGAGAGATGCGATGAATACTGAGTTGCAGGCAATGGAACAGAACAACACTTGGTCTGTTGAGAGTCTTCCTCCTGGAAAGAACGTAGTTGGTTGTCGATGGATATACACCATCAAATATAATGCTGATGGAATAGTGGAGCGTCATAAAGCCAGGTTAGTAGCTCAAGGTTTTACACAACAAGAAGGTGTGGACTTTATAGACACATTTTCTCCGGTTGCTAAACTTACTAGTGTAAAATTGTTACTTGCTTTAGCCTCAGTTCATGGTTGGTTCTTAGCCCAAATGGATGTTTCTAATGCATTCTTGCATAGTGCTTTAGATGAGGAGATCTTTATGTGCTTACCATTGGGTTATGTTTCCACATCTGCAGCACCATTGCCTCCTAATCCTGTTTGTAGATTGCATAAGTCGATATATGGTTTAAAACAGGCTTCTAGGTAATGGTACAAGTGTTTTTCACAGGTTCTACTCAAGCATGGATTCACTCATTCTTTGGCTGATACAACGTTATTTGTCAAATGCAAAGATGGTGTTTTCTTGGCTTTATTGGTCTACGTTGATGATATATTGATTGCAAGCAATAATTCAGAGGCCATCAAGCATTTACAGGATATTTTGCGAACAGAATTCAAAATCAAGGATTTAGGTGTTCCCAAATTCTTCTTGGGGCTTGAGATTGCTCGGAATTCTAAGGGCATTGCTATATGTCAACGCAAATATGCCTTAGACATTCTTCACGACACGGGTATGCTTGGTTCAAAGCCAAGTTCTGTGCCTATGGATCCTCGGCTGAAGCTGAGTAAAACCATAGGTATTTTGCTCCCTAATGCGACAGTATATCGTGAGCTCATTGGGCGTCTTCTGTATTTGACAATCACTCGCCCTGACATCACCTATGATGTTAATCGTCTCAGTCAATTTCTCTCGGCTCCAACAGATGTGCATCTCTAGGCTGCTTACCGGGTTCTTCGTTATATCAAGTCCAATCCCAGATAAGGTCTCTTTTAAGCGAAAGATGTTGACCTTTGTCTCAATTCTTTCTCTGATGCAGATTGAGCTACTTGTCCGGATACACGAAGATCTTTAACAGGTTTTTGTGTTTATCTGGGCACGTCTCTCATTTGTTGGAAGTCTAAGCTACAAAAGACAATGAGTCGTAGTAGCACATAGGCTGAATATAGGAGTATGGCATTAGCTACTTGTGAGCTCCTGTGGTTCAAACAACTCCTAGCTGATTTGCATATCTCTCTTCTTGGACCTGCGAAGTTGTTTTGTGATAATAAATCTGCTATGCATATTGCTATGAATCCGGTTTTTCATGAACGGACAAAACACATAGAGGTAGATTGTCACACTACACGTGATCAGGTTCATCGGGGATTTCTTAAGGTGCTTCATGTCTCAACTTCTAATCAGCATGCGGATCTGCTTACTAAGCCCTTACAACCTGGACCTTTTCACTCTCTTCTACAACGCATGTCAATTTCAAACCTCTACAATCCTTCGGTTTCAGAAGCTTGAGGGGAGTGTATTGGGAGAATATATCCGTTGTAAATACTCTAATTGTATTAGAGTCTTTCTTTGTGTATATATATAGTTTATAATCACACAATTAACGTTAACGAGAAATACAATTACAGTTTAGAACTGTTAATACATTCAAACCCGTTGTATCTTCAACAGAATGAACCATGTGGTCCACATATCTTGTATCTGTTGTGTTCGTAGTGGTAGTTTCTTGTATCCGCTTGATTAACACCTTATGGAGTTTCTTCCTCACTTGTGTAGGGAAAAACATCCTTCGCCAACCAAATCTTCATCGCTTCATCCGTATAATCTTCTGGATCTTCATTATCTTCTTGTTCTGATCTCTTGTTTTCAGAACCATTAGATGAATCTTCCCCCCAAATATCATTCTCCGGTCCATGAGAAGAAAACGGAGGATGCTCCACAACCACTGCTTCACTAGGCGCTGAGTTAGGCTTTGCTTGTGCATCATCAACCACATCATTGCACTTCTTTTGTCCTTTCTTATCCGGAACAGATAAACCATAACTTTCTCCTATCAAATCTGATGTTCCCTGCGTAATGATAATTTTGTTAAACACATGAATTTTTCGCCTTTTATTTTCTTTTGTGGTTGATTGCTTATTTCCAAATTAAACCTTAGTGGAAGTAGAAGCCTCGTCTTGGTTCAGAACAATGTGTTCCTTCGCAGCAATCTTCGGTGGGGGTTCTTTCGACAACTTCTGAAATATCTATACCAAATACAATAAACTCGGTAAGTATTATTTGGATATAATATATAATATATTGAGATATAATATAATGTATTGAATATAGTATGGTTTGATTGATAAGTTGCTTACTTCGGCAATGATCCCACAGTTGTTGCGCTCAATGTACTGTGCCGCGAGGTTTGGGCCAAGACGCTCAAGCAAAAAGTTCCGAAGCCGTTGATTATTAGTGCAACATGGGGCTAATCGGAGTCTAGGAGCTGCAAAGAGGAAGCTGGAAATAGTTTCGAGAAGCTCTTGAGGGCAATCTCCGTTGTCTCCGAAGAGGTCAATACGGGCAATCAAGACACTGAGGTAGGCAATGGTGAGGTTGTAAACTTCGAGATCGTTTTGTTTTCTGTTAGCCTTCTTGTGTTTGCCGAGCTTGAGAAGCTCTGGGATTTTTTCTTCACATGCTTCCTTGTAATTACGGAGCTCTACGAGAGCTCCGTAGAGAAGAGACTTGAACTTTTTTTTGAAACTATCACCAATCACCAATGTTTTCAGCTTCTCCATTTGATCTCAGTGAGTTGTAGAGGAGAGAGAAGTGTGTGAGAGAGAGAAAAAGGTTTAACTTTCTTTCGTGTTTAGTTGAAGAGAAGTTATATAATAAGAGAAAAGAAGAGAAGACGCTTTACGACCTCTTAGAACGAAAGTTCTCCGGAGTTTGGAAAAAGCCAAGTGAAGGAATTGTTTTTTTTATAAACGCCACAATTGAATATTGCGATTACAACGCGCAAAAGGACGTGTTGGGATATAATGATAACTATGACCTAATGCCAAAAAATATATAAATTTTGCAGGAAAAAGGAGAATTTTGGTGATTGATTCGTACAAAAAAGAGAAAAAGTTGATATTTTTTACTTAGACATCTTTAAAAGAATTATATGTATATATATAGAGAATATTTATTATAAAATATTTTGATGTTAAGTTTTTTTTCCAATATTTATAGCTAGTTAAAGAAAGTTCATGGAAAGTCTTGTGAATATTTATCTTCTTGTACATCTACTTACAGAATGTTTTTTATGAAATCTTGTTAGTTGTACATCATATTTTTGTTTCAAAATCATTCTTTATAA
>JAENJI010001279.1:0-29573 GCA_018901935.1 Pugionium cornutum | reverse complement strand
TTATCAGTACAAAAGGTGCACTTCTTGAGATTGGCATAAAGCTCTTCTTGTCAAGGGTTTTAAGTACCATCTCAAGATGTGTGAGGTGTTCCGTAGGCACTTACTATAAACTAGTATGTCATCAAAGTAAACTACAAACTTACTGATGTACGCCCTAAGAACTTGGTTCATAAGGAGCATGAAGGTGCTTGGGGCATTAGTCAAGCCGAATGGCATGACTGTCCACTCGTAGAGCCCTTGCTTTGTCTTGAAAGCAGTCTTCCACTCATCACCTTCCTTCATCCTGACCTGGTGGTATCCACTCTTGAGGTCTATCTTGGAGAAGACCGTGGCTCCACTCAGCTCATCTAGCATGTCATCCAGCCGTGGTATTGGATGCCGGTACTTGACAGTGATGTTGTTGATTGCTCGGCAGTCCACGCACATTCGCCAAGTCCCATCCTTCTTGGGCACTAGTAGCACTGGTACGGCACATGGACTGAGGCTCTCTCAAACATATCCTTTCTCCAGGAGCTCCTTGACTTGCTTCTCAAGCTCCTTAGACTCCTCTGGGCTCATCCGGTAGGCTGGCGGTTGGGCAGGGCTGCTCTGG
This sequence comes from Pugionium cornutum, assembly GCA_018901935.1. NCBI lineage: Eukaryota > Viridiplantae > Streptophyta > Magnoliopsida > Brassicales > Brassicaceae > Pugionium > Pugionium cornutum. The sequence goes on along the minus strand of JAENJI010001279.1, from coordinate 28,981 downwards.
GCACTAGATCAATCTGGTGTTCTATGCCATGTAAAGGAAGCAAACATGCTGGTATCTCCTCTGGAAATACATCCTAGAACTTGTTGAGGAGAGTTGCTACTTCAGGAGGTAGCTCTACCTGTTCTTTTTCTACATTCAACACTTCTTGAAAACCATTAGTAACATTAAATCTTTCGAGGCTAAAGCTCTCCGGACATGGCTTGGTTGAATAAGAAAATTAGACTTGATAAGTTTCTTTTCCTTACTCATTTGGAGTTGTAGCTCATGTACCTGGGCAGGTGTAAGAGGAGCCAAGCTGACCTTTCTTTTGTCATGCACAAAAGTGTAGAGATTGGTTCCGCCATCATGCCTGGTCTCTTTTTCAAACTGCCATGGTCTTCCTAGTAGAAGATGGCTAGCTTGCATGGGCACCACGTCGCACACGACTTGATCTTGGTACTTGCCCACACTGAATGGCATAGTGACTTGCTCATGGATCTTGAGCTCCACTTTGTCATCCAGCCATCTCGGTCTATATCGTCGAGGATGCCGTGTCCTCTCTAGACCTAGCTTATCAACCATATACGCACTAGCAACGTTAGTGCAAGAACCACCATCTATGATGAGGTTACATACCTTTCCCTTGATGGTGCAACGGCTGTGGAAGATGTTCTCCCTTTGGATGGTCTCTGAAGGATCCACCATTGCACTGAGGATACGTCTAGTGACCAGCACTTCCCCACATCAGGGTACTCAATGTCACCATATTCTCCTTCTGGTTCATAGTCCTCTTCATCTTGGGACTCATATTCTCCTGCCTCCGTAATCAGCATGACTCGGTTGTTTGGGCACTCCTTGAGATGTGTCCACGTCCCCTGCACTTGAAACAAGTTATGTCACGTGATCTTTGAGGGTTAGAAGACTTACCAGGCTCTCTCTGGTCACGGGTGGGTTCAGGAGGCTTGCTCTTGAACCTTGACTCGATCTCACGCTTTTGCCTTTGTCCACTGTCTTAGGCATGTTGCTTGGTGCCCAAGGTGTCTTAGGCTTGCTGCGGATGTCTTGGCTCTTACGTTTGATGTGCTGCTCAGCTTGCACAGATAGGTGGAACAAGTCCTTGAAGTCGTTGTAGATTTGCCTTTCCACCTTGCAGCTGATCCTTTCTTGGAGTCCATCCAAGAATTGTGCCATCAATGCTTCTTCATCATCATTGAGCTCCAATCTGTTCCTTAACTTCTCGAACTCTTCATAGTACTCCTCTACTGATCTGGTACCCTGCTTAAGAGTACAAAAACGTTGCAAATCTCTATGAAAGTAAGGTGGAACAAACCTTTGTCGCATGAGGTCTTTCATGTCGACCCATGAGTCTGGGTCTCATTCTCTTCCTCCTTCTGTCAGATACCTCACGATCCCACCAGATGAGGGCATTGTCCGTGAGTTGTGCTACTGCCATTGAGACTCTCCTAGGTCCTGGTTGGTTGTAGTGATCAAAGATATGATCCATTCGCCTCCCAATCTAGGTAAGCCTCGGGTCTACTTTTCCTGCAAAACTTGGAGGAGTTAGTTTAACATCAGGATGAATTACCCGGTTGTAGGTGTGTTCATCTCCATCCTCATGACGTCTAGGAGGCATTCTTGGTCTCTGGTGAAGACCATATGGCTCAAAGCCATCATCTTCTGCCTCTGGTTGCCGTGGAGGTCCTCTCGGCCTATGGTGATAGTTATGAGGTTGCGTGTCCTCATCTCCATCTGGCTGGGGTTCCTCCTGTTCGTGCCGTGTCCTAAGGTACTCAGGACCCTCAGGACGATCTGCTCAGCTCTCACGTGCCTTATGGCCTGAATCTTACTGGTCTCCCACGCTCCAACCTCTCGCCTATGGATGCGAGTTGTGTTTGGAGTGTGGTGAACATGGCCATCATGGCTTCAGCTGCTCTCTATTCTCTTCTCCCATGTGTGCTACAAAGAAAGAAGACAATTAGGGTGCTCCTAAATTATTAGGAGAGTTTTCTTTTTATATGTTTGAAAAATGCAAAAGGAAAATTAAGGAAAGGAAATTCGAAAAAGGAAACTTCCTAGACAACTTGTGCTAGCTGTCCAATTGAATTCTTTATTTTTCTTTTCTTTTCTTTTCTTTTTTTTCTTTTCTTTTTTAAAATTAAAGGAAATATGATTAAACAAAAGGAAAACGTGAATGCAATGCAAAGTGAATCTAAACCCTAGTGATACACGAGAGGCTAGATGCACTGGTTTGAGTTTGAGGTTATTTTTGATTTTTCTTGAATGCGACTTAAACTAATGCAAGAACACAAAACAAAACAAGCAAAAGGATAGAAACAACCTGGTTTAGGAGCTTTAAGCTCTGATACCAAAATGATACAAGCCTTGATTCAAGGATGTATGCGTGGGCTGTTTGTAGAAGATTAGGTGAGAAACTCAACCTTAGGCTTCTGGATAGGGGTTTTCTGGTTGGTAAACGATGGAAGGGTGAAGTGAACCACACGAGGGGTGATGAACCTCGTGATAAATCACAAACTTAGAGCTAGGAGGGCTGGTCTCAACTAGGTTCTAAGCACAAGATTCTTAGAGAGAAAACTTGTAGGAAAAAGTTCTACTTTATTAATAATCAAAAGGTTGTCGAACTACAATGCTGGAAGGAGCCTTATTAATATGCTCGACAGCTTGACCTTCTAGGGTCGACTCAAATAAAGAAAAGGAAAGTTTACAAAAGTGCACAAAAGGAAAAGATACAAAAGTGCATAACAAAAGGACCTATTCCTAAAATGTTCTTGACTCAAAATGTAAAGCAACTAGATCCTACCCTGCAAAACAGAAAGAGGCATATATAATTAAACTTACCTTAACTCACCTCACGGCCAAGAAATGGAAGGTGGCCGTCCTTGTGGCATGCATTGCTCCTAGTCTTCGACTTGGAGTAGGGTTAAAATCTTTGGGCCCTGACCTCTCTTGCCACTAAAGCCCAAGTCTCTGATGTTCCTTGTGTTGTTGAGAAGCCTTTGGACTCTAATTTGCTCTTCTGGCCCATTGTCCTTAGCTCTTCCTCTAGGAGCTTGTCACCCATAAGCTGAATTTGTGGAAGAGTGCTCTTGATCTGCTTCTTGTCATTGCTCCTGAGGTACCACTGGTGTAGATACTTCTCTAAGTGCATGTCCTGGAGCTGGTAGCTCATTTGGTCCGAGTCCTCTTGTGTAGAAGTGGAAATGGCGTGCTCTGGATGGCTGTACCGCTGGATTGTGCGGTACTGGCGGAATGACTTCAGGACCGCCAAGTTGATCCCGAGTCGGCTGTCATCAGGGGACCGTGTCATGTCCCCACCAAGTGTGCCGGAAGCTTGGGCCTCTCCGGAATGTTGACCGGTCTGGTCCTATAGGTCAAGGCCGCGGTACTGTCTGGTCCAGGCGCCAGATGGTCCTGCTGTCTCGGGCAAGCTTCCTGGTCGGCCAGTCTGGTCTCCTGGCTTTGATGAAGCCCATCTCATGGTCCTGACAGTAGGTTTCCCCAAACTCTGATCCTCAAGATCCTGGACCAATTGAACCAAAACTCCTCATTAGCTTGTCACACAATGTGAATTTGTGAAGAGTTTCTCTCTTCCTGCATAGCTTGGAGGTGACTTAGCTTGGGTTTCCTGCTAAGTATGTCATGCCAAGCTCAGTGGACCTGGTCTCAACTAGATTCCCTCTCTCCTTTGGGAAGTGCACTCGTCTCCTGGAAGCCTTATTAAGCTCGCGGGTCGACTCAAACAATTAAAAGGATGACAAAGGAAAGAACAAAACTAAAGGAAAAGGACCTATTCCTAAAATGTTCCTTTGACTCAAAATGTAACCAACTAGATCCTACCCATGCAAAACCTCCATATATTCGAATGGTCCTACCTTAACTCCACGGCCAAGAAATGGAAGGCCGTCCTTGTCTCTGCAGCCAACTTTGCTCCTAGTCTTGACTTGACAGGGTTACAAATGCTCTGGGCACTTGACTCTCTCTTGCCACTAAAGCCCAAGTCTCTGAGCCTTGTACTTGTTGAGAAGTAGTTGGACTCTTTTCCTCCTCTGGCCCATCCCCTTAGCTGTCTTCCTCTAGAAGCTTGTCGACCCATAAGCTGAATTTGTGGAAGAGTGCTGGATCTGCTTCTCATTGCGGGGTACCACTGGTGCAGATACTTCCTCTAAGTGCATGTCCTGGACTGGTAGCTCATTTGGTCCGAACCTCTGGTGATGTAGAAGTCTGAAGAAGTGTGCGTGTAGGAAGGACATGGATGGATCTGTGACAAGGTCTTGGATTGAACTTACTGTCCGTTGACCCGAGTCCCGGCAATGGCCCCGGTGATCTTTGGGTGTGGGTACGGAAGGATGAGGACATCAGGTCGTACAGCCAGGAGACCAGACTGACCAGGAAGCTTGCCGAGACAGCGGCCCGCCCTCGACCTATAGGACCAGACCGTCAACATCGCGGAGAGCCCAAGCTTCCGCACACTTGGTTGATGACACCGCCGTGATGGGATCAACTTGGCCGGTCCTGAAGTCATTCCGCCAGTAGTACTCCAGCCAGTACACTTCCACTTCTACACAAGAGGACTCGGACCAAATGAGCTACCAGCTCCAGGACATGCACTTAGAGGAAGTATCTACACCAGTGGTACCTCCAGGAGCAATGACAAGAAGCAGATCAAGAGCACTCTTCCACAAATTCAGCTTATGGGTCAAGCTCTAGAGGAAGATCACTAAGGACAATGGGCCAGAAGCAAAGAGTCCAAAGGCTTCTCAACAACACAAGGACATCAGAGACTTGGGCTTTAGTGGCAAGAGAGGTCAGGCCCAAAGATTTTAACCCTACTCCAAGTCAAGACTAGGAGCAAGGCGCTGCATGCCACAAGGACGGCCACCTTCCATTTCTTGGCCGTGAGTTAAGGTAAGTTTAATTCAATATATGCCTCTTTCTGTTTTGCAGGGTAGGATCTAGTTGCTTTACATTTTGAGTCAAGAACATTTTAGGAATAGGTCCTTTTTCGTTATGCACTTTTGTATCTTTTCCTTTGTGCACTTTTGTAAACTTTCCTTTTCTTTGTTTGAGTCGACCCTAGAAGGTCAAGCTGTCGAGCATATTAATAAGGCTCCTTCCAGCATTGTAGTTCGACAACCTTTTGATATTAATAAAGTAGAACTTTTTCCAAGTTTTCTCTCAAGAAGACTTGTGCGCTTAGAACCTAGTTGAGACCAGCCCTCCTAGCTCTAAGTTTGTGATTTATCACGAGGTTCATCACCCTCGTGGTTCACTTCACCCTTCCATCGTACCAACCAGAAACCCCTATCCAGAAGCCTAAGGTTGAGTTTCTCACCTAATCTTCTACAAACAGCCCACGCATACATCCTTGAATCAAGGCTTGTATCATTTTGGTATCAGAGCTTAAAGCTCCTAAACCAGGTTGTTTCTATCCTTTGCTTGTTTTGTTTTAGTTCTTGCATTAGTTTAAGTCGCATTCAAGAAAATCAAAAAATAACATCAAACTCCAAACCGAGTGCATCTAGCCTCTATCACTAGGGTTTAGATTCACTTTTGCATTGCATTCACGTTTTCCTTTTTTTAATCATATTTCCTTTATTTTAAGTTAAATTAAAAAGAAAGAAAAGAAAATAGAAAATACTAAAAGAATTGAATTGGACAGCTAGTTGTCAAGTTTCCTTTTTTCAATTTCCTTTCAGATTTTCCTTTTTTTTTTTTTCATCCTATAAAAAGAAAACCTCCTAATAATTTAGGAGCACCCTAATTGTCTTCTTTCTTTGTAGCACACATGAAGAGAATAGAGAAGCAAGCCATGATGGCCATGTTCACCACACTCCAAACACAACTCGCATCCATAGGCGAGAGGTTGGAGCGTGGACCAGTGAGATTCCAGGCCATAAGGCACGTGAGCTGAGCAAGACCGTCCTGAGGGTCCTGAGCACCTTAGGACACGGCACAACAGGAGGAACCCCAGCCAGATGGAGATGAGGACACACAACCTCATAACTATCACCATAGGCCGAGAGGACCTCCACGGCAACCAGAGGCAGAAGATGATGGCTTTGAGCCATATGGTCTTCACCAGAGACCAAGAATGCCTCCTAGACATCATGAGGATGGAGATGAACACACCTACAACCGGGTAATTCATCCTGATGTTAAACTAACTCCTCCAAGTTTTGCAGGAAAAGTAGACCCGAGGCTTACCTAGATTGGGAGAAGAATGGATCATATCTTTGATCACTACAACCAACCAGGACCTAGGAGAGTCTCAATGGCAGTAGCACAACTCACGGACAATGCCCTCATCTGGTGGGATCGTGAGGTATCTGACAGAAGGAGGAAGAGAATGAGGCCCGAGACTCATGGGTCACATGAAAGACCTCATGACAAAGGTTGTTCCACCTTACTTTCATAGAGATTTGCAACGTTTGTACTCTTAAGCAGGGTACCAGATCAGTAGAGGAGTACTATGAAGAGTTCGAGAGCTTAAGGAACAGATTGGAGCTCAATGATGATGAAGAAGCATTGATGGCACAATTCTTGGATGGACTCAAGAAAGGATCAGCTGCAAGGTGGAAAGGCAAATCTACAATGACTTCAAGGACTTGTTCCACCTATCTGTGCAGCTGAGCAGCACATCAAACGTAAGAGCCAAGACATCCGCAAGCCTAAGACACCTTGGGCACCAAGCAACAAGCCACAAAGGCAAAATAGAGATCGAGTCAAGGTTCAAGAGCAAGCCTCCTGAACCCACCCGTGACCAGAGAGAGCCTGGTAAGTCTTCTAACCCTCAAAGATCACGTGACATCACTTGTTTCAAGTGTAGGGACGTGGACACATCTCAAGGAGTGCCCAAACAACCGAGTCATGCTGATTACGGAGGCAGGAGAATATGAGTCCCAAGATGAAGAGGACTATGAACCAGAAGGAGAATATGGTGACATTGAGTACCCTGATGTGGGGAAGTGCTGGTCACTAGACGATCCTCAGTGCAATGGTGGATCCTTCAGAGACCATCCAAAGGGAGAACATCTTCCACAGCCGTTGCACCATCAAGGGCAAAGGTATGTAACCTCATCATAGATGGTGGTTCTTGCACTAACGTTGCTAGTGCATATATGGTTGATAAGCTAGGTCTAGAGAAGACAAGGCATCCTCGACCATATAGACTGAGATGGCTGATGACAAAGTGGAGCTCAAGATCCATGAGCAAGTCACTGTGCCATTCAGTGTGGGCAAGTACCAAGACCAAGTCGTGCGACGTGGTGCCCATGCAAGCTGGCCATCTTCTGCTAGGAAGACCATGGCAGTTTGACAAAGAGACCAGGCATGATGGCAGAACCAATCTCTACACCTTCGTGCATGACAAGAGAAAGGTCAGCCTAGCTCCTCTTACACCTGCCCAGGTACATGAGCTACAACTCCAAATGAGTAAGGAAAAGAAACTTATCAAGTCTAATTTTCTTATTCAACCAAGTCATGTCCGGAGAGCTTTAGCCTCAAGGATTAATGTTACTAATGGTTTTCAAGGAAGTGTTGAGCCAGGTAGAGCTACCTCCTGAAGTAGCAACTCTCCTCAACAAATTCCAGGATGTATTTCCAGAGGAGATACCAGCAGGCTTGCCTCCTTTACGTGGCATAGAACACCAGATTGATCTAGTGCCCGGAGCAGCCCTGCCCAACCGCCAGCCTACCGGATGAGTCCAGAGGAGTCCAAGGAGCTTGAGAAGCAAGTCAAGGAGCTCCTGGAGAAAGGATATGTTAGAGAGCCTCAGTCCATGTGCTACCAGTGCTACTAGTGCCCAAGAAGGATGGGACTTGGCGATGTGTGGACTGCAATCAACAACATCACAGTCAAGTATAGGCATCCAATACCACTGGATGACATGCTAGATGAGCTGAGTGGAGCCACGGTCTTCCAAGATAGACCTCAAGTGGATACCACCAGGTAAGATGAAGGAAGGTGATGAGTGGAAGACTGCTTTCAAGACAAAGCAAGGGCTCTCGAGTGGACAGTCATGCCATTTGGCTTGACTAATGCCCCATTCATTATGAACCAAGTTCTTAGGGCGTACATCAGTAAGTTTAGTTTTACTTTGATGACATTTGTTTATAGTAAGTGCCTACGGAACACCTCACACATCTTGAGATGGTACTTAAAACCCTTCGACAAGAAGAGCTTTATGCCAATCTCAAGAAGTGCACCTTTGTACTGATAAACTTGTCTTTTAGGTTTTGTTGTAAGTTCACAGGGCCTACAGGTTGATGAAGAGAAGATTCGAGCCATACAAGAATGGCCAACACCAGGCAACATCAAAGTAAGGAGCTTCCACGGACTGGCCAGCTTCTATAGGAGATTCGTGCCCAACTTCAGCAGTATTGCCTCACCACTGACGGCAGTAGTGAAGAAGAACGTGGGATTCAGCTGGGGAGAAGCTCAGGAGAAGGCATTCCAGGCCTTGAAGGACAGCCTTACACATGCTAGTCCTTCCCGACTTCAACAAGACGTTTGAAGTGGAGTGTGATGCCTCTGAATAGGCATAGGAGCAGTGCTAACCAAGGAGGGAGACCAGTGGCATACTTCAGTGAGAAGCTAGGTGGTGCCTCACTGAACTACTTATGACAAGGAGCTTTATGCCCTTGTCCGAGCATTGGAGACTTGGCAGCATTACTTGCTGTCCAAGGAGTTTGTGATCCACACTGATCACGAGACTCTCAAACACCTCAGAGGGCAAACCAATCTCAAGAGGAGACATGCCAGGTGGATGGAGTTCATAGAGACCTTCCGTCATCATCAAGTACAAGAAGGGCAAAGACAATGTGGTAGCCGATGCACTATCAAGGAGGTTTGCCTTGATATCAACCATGGAGGCAAAGGTCCTAGGATTCGAGCACATCAAGGACCTATACAAGGATGATCCTGACTTTGCTGAGAGCTACAAGGAGTGTGTCATGGCAAGTTCTACATCCATGAGGATTCTTGTTCGAGAAAGAAGGCTGTGCATACCACAAGGATCATTAAGGAGCTTATCATCCGAGAAGCTCATGGAGGAGGACTCATGGGCCACTTTGGTGTCGACAAGACTCTAGCAGTGGTCAAGGAGCACTTCTACTGGCCACACATCAAGAGGACAGTAGAAGCTCATTGTGCAAGATGCATCACTTGCAAGAAGGCAAAGTCCTGCAACCTCACGGGTTGTATCTCCCACTGCCCATACCACACATCCATGGGTGGACATCTCAATGGACAAGATCAACCACAAAGATGCAATCTTTGTAGTGGTGGACAGATTCTCCAAGATTTCATCCATGTGCCAATGTCAATGATGGCTGAGCTGTTCTTCAGGAGATAGAGTGCCAAGGACCATATCAGACAGGGACACCAAGTTCCTCAGCCATTTCTGGAGGACCAGAAGCTAGGCACGGCTACTCTTCTCACCACTGCCATCCTCAAACCGATGTTGTCAACAGGACACTATCAATCTTCTCAGACTACACTAGGAAGAAGACTTGGGTGGAGTGCCTGCCATTCAAGTCTTTGAAGTCGCCAGTTGACCAACCTCAGTCTTCATAGCACCAGAAGGTAGCAGAAAACTTGGAGATGTGACTCATGCCAACAAGGGAAGAAAGGAGGTGATCTTTCCAACTAGCACCCAGCTTGGACCATTCAGAGTGCTCAAGGGATTTCTGGAATGCAGATGAACCAGTTTGAGAAAACCTACTGAAGGGAGGGATGATGAGGACATCAGAAGCCAGGAGACCAGACTGGCCGACCAGGAAGACAGCTCCAAAGCAGTACTAGGACCAACTTAGAACATCCTTGTCGGGATCAACTTGATAGTAGTCCAGCTTTCGACCACTACCAAGGACATGCACTTGCCCCACCCAAGTACCTCCATGGAGCATCGGCTCCACATCTCAGTAGACAACGGGAGGGAAGGCGCCACTAAAGTTTGTCTCCTCTTGAGTCTGGTTTGCCCGACTTTTAGATCTCATGAATCAGATCACAGCTCAAAAAAAGTGAATGTACTAAATTTCAACAAGATGGCTCACATAAAGTAGTAGAGGTGGTTAGGCAAAAGCAACTGATCCTCAGCCTGCCCCTATCCTCAACATCAAGGGCTTTGGAAGGGGCACAAGCCGGTGCGACCAAGGCTGCCACAAGGACCGGCTCACTCTCCCCAGCATTCCTACGGCTTCCTCCTGATGAACCTAGAGCTCTGGTCTCAACTAGGTTCTAAGCTGAGTCTACTTTATTAATAATCAAAAGGTTGTCGAACTACAATGCTGGAAGGAGCCTTATTAATATGGACAGCTTGACCTTCTAGGGTCGACTCACAAAAGTGCACTACAAAAGTATAACTATTCCTAAAATGTTCTTGACTCAAAAATGTAAAGCAACTAGATCCTACCCTGCAAAACAGAAAGAGGCATATATTCGAATGTAAACTTACCTTAACTCACCTCACGGCCAAGAAATGGAAGGTGTCCTTGTGGCATGCACGCTTGCTCCTAGTCTTCGACTTGGAGTAGGGTTAAAATCTTTGGGCCCTGACCTCTCTTGCCACTAAAGCCCAAGTCTCTGATGTTCCTTGTGTTGTTGAGAAGCCTTTGGACTCTAATTTGCTCTTCTGGCCCATTGTCCTTAGCTGCTCTTCCTCTAGAAGCTTGTCACCCATAAGCTGAATTTGTGGAAGAGTGCCTTGATCTGCTTCTTGTCATTGCTCCTGGAGGTACCACTGGTGTAGATACTTCCTCTAAGTGCATGTCCTGGAGCTGGTAGCTCATTTGGTCCGAGTCCTCTTGTGTAGAAGTGGAAGTGCGTGTACTGGCTGGATGGCTGTACCGGCTGGATTGTGCGTACTGGCGGAATGACTTCAGGACCGCCAAGTTGATCCCGAGTCGGCGGTGTCATCAGGGGACCGGTGTCATTCACGTCCCCACCAAGTGTGCCGGAAGCTTGGGCCTCTCCGGATGTTGACCGGTCTGGTCCTATAGGTCGAGGGTCCGCGGTACTGTCTGGTCCGCAGGCGCAGATGGTCCTGCTGTCTCGGCAAGCTTCCTGGTCGGCCAGTCTGGTCTCCTGGCTGGATGTACGACCTGATGTCCTCATCATTCCCTCCCTCTTCAGTAGGTTTTGTCCTCAAACTGGATCATCTGCATGGAAAGGGGCCAAGTCAGTAACATTGAACGTATTGGACACATTAAACTCACCTGGCAGCTCGATCCGGTAGGCGTTGTTGTTGATCCTCTCGAGCACTCTGAATGGTCCATCTCCTCTTGGTGCTAGCTTGGAACTCCTTAGGTTTGGGAACCTCTCCTGCCGTAGGTGTAGCCACACCCAATCGCCTGGTTGAAAGATCACCTCCTTTCTTCCTTTGTTGGCATGAGTCACGTACTGTCCGGTCCTCTTCTCCAAGTTTTCTGCTACCTTCTGGTGTAACCTCCTTATGAACTCTGCTTTGGATGCTCCTTGAGGTTGGTCATCTCAGCTGGTGGCAGTGGTGTTTGCTCCAATGGGGTGAGAGGGTTGAAGCCGTATACCACTTCAAATGGTGTCTTCTTGGTTGCTGAGTGCACGGCTCGGTTGTAGGCGAACTCAATGAATGGCAGGCACTCCACCCAAGTCTTTAGGTTCTTCCCTAGTGTAGTTCTGAGAAGAGTTGATAGTGTCCTGTTGACAACTTCAGTTTGGCCATCGGTTTGAGGATGGCAAGTGGTTGAGAAGAGTAGCTTCGTGCCTAGCTTTCTCCAAAGGGTCCTCCAGAAATGGCTGAGGAACTTGGTGTCCCTGTCTGATACGATGGTCCTTGGCACTCCATGAAGCCGTACTATCTCCCTGAAGAACAGCTCAGCTGTTTGTGTGGCATCATTGACATTGGCACATGGGATGAAATGTGCCATCTTGGAGAATCTGTTCACCACTACAAAGATTGCATCTTTGTGGTTGATCTTGGGCAGACCTAGAACAAAATCCATCGAGATGTCCACCCATGGATGTGTTGGTATGGGCAGTGGGAGATACAACCCGTGAGGTTGCACTGGGACTTTGCCTTCTTGCAAGTGATGCATCTTGCACAATGTGCTTCTACTGTCCTCTTGATGTGTGGCCAGTAGAAGTGCTCCTTGACCACTGCTAGAGTCTTGTCGACACCAAAGTGGCCCATGAGTCCTCCTCCATGAGCTTCTCGGATGATAAGCTCCCTTAGTGATCCTTGTGGTATGCACAGCCTTCTTTCTCGAACAAGAATCCTCATGGATGTAGAATTTGCCATGACTCCTGTGCTACACTCCTTGTAGCTCTCAGCAAGGTCAGGATCATCCTTGTATAGATCCTTGATGTGCTCGAATCCTAGGACCTTTGCCTCCATGGTTGATATCAAGGCAAACCTCCTTGATAGTGCATCGGCTACCACATTGTCTTTGCCCTTCTTGTACTTGATGATGTACGGAAGGTCTCTATGAACTCCATCCACCTGGCATGTCTCCTCTTGAGATTGGTTTGCCCTCTGAGGTGTTTGAGAGTCTCGTGATCAGTGTGGATCACAAACTCCTTGGACAGCAAGTAATGCTGCCAAGTCTCCAATGCTCGGACAAGGGCATAGAGCTCCTTGTCATAAGTGGGGTAGTTCAGTGAGGCACCACCTAGCTTCTCACTGAAGTATGCCACTGGTCTCCCTCCTTGGGTTAGCACTGCTCCTATGCCTATTCCAGAGGCATCACACTCCACTTCAAACGCCTTGTTGAAGTCGGGAAGGACTAGCACTGGTGCGTGTGTAAGGCTGTCCTTCAAGGCCTGGAATGCCTTCTCCTGAGCTTCTCCCCAGCTGAATCCCACGTTCTTCTTCACTACTGCCGTCAGTGGTGAGGCAATACTGCTGAAGTTGGGCACGAATCTCCTATAGAAGCTGGCCAGTCCGTGGAAGCTCCTTACTTGGCTGATGTTTCCTGGTGTTGGCCATTCTTGTATGGCTCGAATCTTCTCTCATCAACCTGTAGGCCCTGTGAACTCACAACAAAACCTAAAAGACAAGCTTATCAGTACAAAAGGTGCACTTCTTGAGATTGGCATAAAGCTCTTCTTGTCGAAGGGTTTTAAGGACCATCTCAAGATGTGTGAGGTGTTCCGTAGGCACTTACTATAAACAAGTATGTCATCAAAATAAACTACCACAAACTTACTGATGTACGCCCTAAGAACTTGGTTCATAAGGCATGAAGGTGCTTGGGGCATTAGTCAAGCCAAATGGCATGACTGTCCACTCAGAGCCCTTGCTTTGTCTTGAAAGCAGTCTTCCACTCATCACCTTCCTTCATTCTTACCTGGTGGTATCCACTTTTGAGGTCTATCTTGGAAGACCGTGGCTCCACTCAGCTCATCTAGCATGTCATCCAGTCGTGGTATTGGATGCCTATACTTGACTGTGATGTTGTTGATTGCTCGGCAGTCCACGCACATGCGCCAAGTCCCATCCTTCTTGGGCACTAGTAGCACTGGTACAGCACATGGACTGAGGCTCTCTCGAACATATCCTTTCTCCAGGAGCTCCTTGACTTGCTTCTCAAGCTCCTTGACTCCTCTGGACTCATCCGTAGGCTGGCCGGTTGGGCAGGGCTGCTCCGGGCACTAGATCAATCTGGTGTTCTATGCCACGTAAAGGAGGCAAGCCTGCTGGTATCTCCTCTGGAAATACATCCTGGAATTTGTTGAGGAGTGTTGCTACTTCATGAGGTAGCTCTACCTGTCCCTGTTCTATACTCAACACTTCCTTGAAAACCATTAGTAACATTAAGTCCTTCGAGGCTAAAGCTCTCCGGACATGACTAGGTTGAATAAGAAAGTTAGACTTGACAAGTTTCTTTTCCTTACTCATTTGGAGTTGTAGCTCATGTACTTGGGCAGGTGTAAGAGGAGCTAGGCTGACCTTTCTCTTGTCATGCACGAAGGTGTAGAGATTGGTTCTGCCATCATGCCTGGTCTCTTTGTTCAAACTGCCATGGCCTTCCTAGCAGAAGATGGCCAGCTTGCATGGGCACCACGTCGCACACGACTTGGTCTTGGTACTTGCTCACACTGAATGGCATAGTGACTTGTTCATGGATCTTGAGCTCCACTTTGTCATCGAGCCATCTTAGTCTATATGGTCGAGGATGCCTTGTCTTCTCTAGACCTAGCTTATCAACCATATATGCACTAGCAACGTTAGTGCAAGAACCACCATCTATGATGAGGTTACATACCTTGCCCTTGATGGTGCAACGGCTGTGGAAGATGTTCTCCTTTGGATGGTCTCTGAAGGATCCACCATTGCATTGAGGATACGTCTAGTGACCAGCACTTCCCCCACATCAGGGTACTCAATGTCACCGTATTCTTCTTCTGGTTCACAGTCCTCTTCATCTTGGGGCTCATATTCTCCAGCCTCCGTAATCAGCATGACCTTGTTTGGGCACTCCTTGAGATGTGTCCAGTCCTCACTTGAAACAAGTGATGTCACGTGATCTTTGAGGGTTAGAAGACTTACCAGGCTCTCTCTGGTCACGGGTTCAGGAGGCTCTGAACCTTGACTCGATCTCTATGCTTTGCCTTTGTCAGGCTTGGAGTTGCTTTGGTGCCCAAGGTGTCTTAGGCTTGCTGCGGATGTCTTGGCTCTTACGTTGATGTGCTGCTCAGCCTGGACAGATAGGTGGAACAAGTCTTTGAAGTCATTGTAGATTTGCCTTTCCACCTTGCGGCTGATTCTTTCTTGGAGTCCATCCAAGAATTTTGCCATCAATGCTTCTTCATCATCATTGAGCTCCAATCTGTTCCTTAGCTTCTCGAACTCTTCATAGTACTCCTCCACTGATCTGGTACCCTGCTTAAGAGTACGAAAACGACGTTGCAAATCTCTATGAAAGTAAGGTGGAACAAACCTTTGTCGCATGAGGTCTTTCATGTCGACCCATGAGTCTACGGGTCTCATTCTCCTCCTCCTTCTGTCAGATACCTCACGATCCCACCAGATGAGGGCATTGTCCGTGAGTTGTGCTACTGCCATTGAGACTCTCCTAGGTCCTGGTTGGTTGTAGTGATCAAAGATATGATCCATTCGCTTCTCCCAATCTAGGTAAGCCTCGGGTCTACTTTTCCTGCAAAAGTTGGAGGAGTTAGTTTAACATCAGGATGAATTACCCTTATAGGTGTTCATCTCCATCCTCATGACGTCTAGGAGGCATTCTTGGTCTCTGGTGAAGACCATATGGCTCAAAGCCATCATCTTCTGCCTCTGGTTGCCGTGGAGGTCCTCTCGGCCTATGGTGATAGTTATGAGGTTGTGTGTCCTCATCTCCATCTGGATGGGGTTCCTCCTATTCGTGCCGTGTCCTAAGGTGCTCAGGACCTCAGGACGGTCTTGCTCAGCTCTCACGTGCTTTATGGCCTGGAATCTCACAGGCCTCTCCACGCGCTCCAATCTCTCGCCTATGGATGCGAGTTGCGTTTGGAAGGTGGTGAACATGGCCATCATGGCTTCAGTTGCTTCTCTATTTTCTTCTGCCATTGCGTGCTACAAAGAAAGAAGACAAGTTATGCTACTCCTAAATTATTAGGAGGGTTTTTTATAGGATCAAAAAAAAAAAAAGGAAATCTGAAAGGAAATTCAAAATGGAAGATTTGAAAAAATGGAAACTTTCTTGACAACTATTGCTATCTGTCCAATTCAAATCTTTTTGGTATTTTTCCTATTTTCTTTTTCTTTTCTTTTTAATTTAACTTAAAAATAATGGAAATATGATTTAAACAAAAAGGAAAACGTGAATGGCAATGCAAAAGTGAATCTAAACCTAGTGATACACGTAGGAGCTAGATGCACTCGGTTTGGAGTTTGATGTTATTTTTTTGATTTTCTTGAATGCGACTTAAACTAATGCAAGAACTAAAACAAAACAAGCAAAGGATAGAAACAACCTGGTTTAGGAGCTTTAAGCTCTGATACCAAAATGATACAAGCCTTGATTCAAGGATGTATGCGTGGGCTGTTTGTAGAAGATTAGGTGAGAAACTCAACCTTAGGCTTCTGGATAGGGGTTTCTGGTTGGTATTCGATGGAAGGTGAAGTGAACCACACGAGGGGTGATGAACCTCGTGATAAATCACAAACTTAGAGCTAGGAGGGCTGGTCTCAACTAGATTCTAAGCGCACAAGATTCTTGAGAGAAAACTTGTTGGGGAAAAAGTTCTATCTTTATTAATATCAAAAGGTTGTTGAACTACAATGCTGGAAGGAGCCTTATTAATATGCTCGACAGCTTGACCTTCTAGGGTCGACTCAAATAAGAAAAGGAAAACTTACAAAAGTGCACAAAGGAAAGATACAAAAGTGTATAACCGAAAAAGGACCTATTCCTAAAATGTTCTTGACTCAAAAATGTAAAGCAACTAGATCCTACCCTGCAAAACAGAAAGAGGCATATATTCGAATGTAAACTTACCTTAACTCACCTCACGGCCAAGAAATGGAAGGTGGCCGCCCTTGTGGCATGCATGCGCCTTGCTCCTAGTCTTCGACTTGGAGTAGGGTTAAATATCTTTGGGCCCTGACCTCTCTTGCCACTAAAGCCCAAGTCTCTGATGTTCCTTGTGTTGTTGAGAAGCCTTTGGACTCTAATTTGCTCTTCTGGCCCATTGTCCTTAGCTGCTCTTCCTCTAGGAGCTTGTGACCCATAAGCTGAATTTGTGGAAGAGTGCTCTTGATCTGCTTCTTGTCATTGCTCCTGGAGGTACCACTGGTGTAGATACTTCCTCTAAGTGCATGTCCTGGAGCTGGTAGCTCATTTGGTCCGAGTCCTCTTGTGTAGAAGTGGAAGTGTGCGTGTACTCGGCTGGATGGCTGTACCGGCTGGATTGTGCGGTACTGGCCGGAATGACTTCAGGACCGGCCAAGTTGATCCCGGAGTCGGCGGTGTCATCAGAGGGACCGGCGGTGTCATTCACGTCCCCACCAAGTGTGCCGGAAGCTTGGGCCTCTCCGCAATGTTGACCGGTCTGGTCCTATAGGTCGAAGGCCGGCGGTACTATCTGGTCCGGCAGCGCCAGATGGTCCTGCTGTCTCGGCAAGCTTCCTGGTCGGCCAGTCTGGTCTCCTGGATGTACGACCTGATGTCCTCATCATTCCCTCCCTCTTCAGTAGGTTTTGTCCTCAAAACTGGATCATCTGCATGGAAAGGGGCCAAGTCAGTAACATTGAACGTATTGGACACATTAAACTCACCTGGAAGCTCGATCCGGTGGCGTTGTTGTTGATCCTCTCGAGCACTCTGAATGGTCCATCTCCTCTTGGTGCTAGCTTGGAACTCCTTAGGTTTGGGAACCTCACCTGCCGTGGTGTAGCCACACCCAATCGCCTGGTTGAAAGATCACCTCCTTCTTCCCTTGTTGGCATGAGTCACGTACTGTCCGGTCCTCTTCTCCAAGTTCTGCTACCTTCTGGTGTAACCTCCTTATGAACTCTGCTTTGGATGCTCCGTTGAGGTTGGTCATCTCAGCTGGTGGCAGTGGTGTTTGCTCCAATGGGGTGAGAGGGTTGAAGCCGTATACCACTTCAAATGGTGTCTTTCTTGGTTGCTGAGTGCACTCGGTTGTAGGCGAACTCAATGAATGGCAGGCACTCCACCCAAGTCTTTAGGTTCTTCCCTAGTGTAGTTCTGAGAAGAGTTGATAGTGTCCTGTTGACAACTTCAGTTTGGCCATCGGTTTGAGGATGGCAAGTGGTTGAGAAGAGTAGCTTCGTGCCTAGCTTTCTCCAAAGGGTCCTCCAGAAATGGCTGAGGAACTTGGTGTCCCTATCTGATACGATGGTCCTTGGCACTCCATGAAGCCGTACTATCTCTCTGAAGAACAGCTCAGCTGTTTGTGTGGCATCATTGACATTGGCACATGGGATGAAGTGTGCCATCTTGGAGAATCTGTCCACCACTACAAAGATTGCATCTTTGTGGTTGATCTTGGGCAGACCTAGAACAAAATCCATCGAGATGTCCACCCATGGATGTGTTGGTATGGGCAGTGGGAGATACAACCCGTGAGGTTGCACTCGGGACTTTGCCTTCTTGCAAGTGATGCATCTTGCACAATGTGCTTCTACTGTCCTCTTGATGTGTGGCCAGTAGAAGTGCTCCTTGACCACTGCTAGAGTCTTGTCGACACCAAAGTGGCCCATGAGTCCTCCTCCATGAGCTTCTCGGATGATAAGCTCCTTAGTGATCCTGTGGTATGCACAGCCTTCTTTCTCGGAACAAGAATCCTCATGGATGTAGAATTTGCCATGACTCCCTGTGCCACACTCCTTGTAGCTCTCAGCAAAGTCAGGATCATCCTTGTATAGATCCTTGATGTGCTCGAATCCTAGGACCTTTGCCTCCATGGTTGATATCAAGGCAAACCTCCTTGATAGTGCATCGGCTACCACATTGTCTTTGCCCTTCTTGTACTTGATGATGTAAGGAAGGTCTCTATGAACTCCATCCACCTGGCATGTCTCCTCTTGAGATTGGTTTGCCCTCTGAGGTGTTTGAGAGTCTCGTGATCAGTGTGGATCACAAACTCCTTGGACAGCAAGTAATGCTGCCAAGTCTCCAATGCTCGGACAAGGGCATAGAGCTCCTTGTCATAAGTGGGGTAGTTCAGTGAGGCACCACCTAGCTTCTCACTGAAGTATGCCACTGGTCTCCCTCCTTGGGTTAGCACTGCTCCTATGCCTATTCCAGAGGCATCACACTCCACTTCAAACGTCTTGTTGAAGTCGGGAAGGACTAGCACTGGTGCGTGTGTAAGGCTGTCCTTCAAGGCCTGGAATGCCTTCTCCTGAGCTTCTCCCAGCTGAATCCCACGTTCTTCTTCACTACTGCCGTCAGTGGTGAGGCAATACTGCTGAAGTTGGGCACGAATCTCCTATAGAAGCTGGCCAGTCCGTGGAAGCTCCTTACTTGGCTGATGTTTCCTGGTGTTGGCCATTCTTGTATGGCTCGAATCTTCTCTTCATCAACCTGTAGGCCCTGTGAACTCACAACAAAACCTAAAAGACAAGCTTATCAGTACAAAGGTGCACTTCTTGAGATTGGCATAAAGCTCTTCTTGTCGAAGGGTTTTAAGTACCATCTCAAGATGTGTGAGGTGTTCCGTAGGCACTTACTATAAACAATGTCATCAAAGTAAACTACTACAAACTTACTGATGTACGCCCTAAGAACTTGGTTCATAAGGCATGAAGGTGCTTGGGGCATTAGTCAAGCCAAATGGCATGACTGTCCACTCGTAGAGCCCTTGCTTTGTCTTGAAAGCAGTCTTCCACTCATCACCTTCCTTCATTCTTACCTGGTGGTATCCACTTTTGAGGTCTATCTTGAGAAGACCGTGGCTCCACTCAGCTCATCTAGCATGTCATCCAGTCGTGGTATTGGATGCCTATACTTGACTGTGATGTTGTTGATTGCTCGGCAGTCCACGCACATGCGCCAAGTCCCATCCTTCTTGGGCACTAGTAGCACTGGTACAGCACATGGACTGAGGCTCTCTCGAACATATCCCTTCTCCAGGAGCTCCTTGACTTGCTTCTCAAGCTCCTTGACTCCTCTGGACTCATCCGTAGGCTGGCCGGTTGGGCAGGGCTGCTCCGGGCACTAGATCAATCTGGTGTTCTATGCCACGTAAAGGAGGCAAGCCTGCTGGTATCTCCTCTGGAAATACATCCTGGAATTTGTTGAGGAGTGTTGCTACTTCATGAGGTAGCTCTACCTGTCCCTGTTCTATACTCAACACTTCCTTGAAAACCATTAGTAACATTAAATCCTTGAGGCTAAAGCTCTCCGGACATGACTAGGTTGAATAAGAAAGTTAGACTTGACAAGTTTCTTTTCCTTACTCATTTGGAGTTGTAGCTCATGTACTTGGGCAGGTGTAAGAGGAGCTAGGCTGACCTTTCTCTTGTCATGCACGAAGGTGTAGAGATTGGTTCTGCCATCATGCCTGGTCTCTTTGTCAAACTGCCATGGTCTTCCTAGTAGAAGATGGCCAGCTTGCATGGGCACCACGTCGCACACGACCTGGTCTTGGTACTTGCCCACACTGAATGGCACAGTGACTTGCTCATGAATCTTGAGCTCCACTTTGTCATCGAGCCATCTCAGTCTATATGGTCGAGGATGCCGTGTCCTCTCTAGACCTAGCTTATCAACCATATACGCACTAGCAACGTTAGTGCAAGAACCACCATCTATGATGAGGTTACATACCTTTCCCTTGATGGTGCAACGGCTGTGGAAGATGTTCTCCCTTTGGATGGTCTCTGAAGGATCCACCATTGCACTGAGGATACGTCTAGTGACCAGCACTTCCCCACATCAGGGTACTCAATGTCACCATATTCTCCTTCTGGTTCATAGTCCTCTTCATCTTGGGACTCATATTCTCCTGCCTCCGTAATCAGCATGACTCGGTTGTTTGGGCACTCCTTGAGATGTGTCCACGTCCCCTGCACTTGAAACAAGTTATGTCACGTGATCTTTGAGGGTTAGAAGACTTACCAGGCTCTCTCTGGTCACGGGTGGGTTCAGGAGGCTTGCTCTTGAACCTTGACTCGATCTCACGCTTTTGCCTTTGTCCACTGTCTTAGGCATGTTGCTTGGTGCCCAAGGTGTCTTAGGCTTGCTGCGGATGTCTTGGCTCTTACGTTTGATGTGCTGCTCAGCTTGCACAGATAGGTGGAACAAGTCCTTGAAGTCGTTGTAGATTTGCCTTTCCACCTTGCAGCTGATCCTTTCTTGGAGTCCATCCAAGAATTGTGCCATCAATGCTTCTTCATCATCATTGAGCTCCAATCTGTTCCTTAACTTCTCGAACTCTTCATAGTACTCCTCTACTGATCTGGTACCCTGCTTAAGAGTACAAAAACGTTGCAAATCTCTATGAAAGTAAGGTGGAACAAACCTTTGTCGCATGAGGTCTTTCATGTCGACCCATGAGTCTGGGTCTCATTCTCTTTCCTCCTTCTGTCAGATACCTCACCATCCCACCAGATGAGGGCATTATCCGTGAGTTGTGCTACTGCCATTGACACTCTCCTAGGCCCTGGTTGGTTGTAATGATCAAAGATATGATCCATTTTTCTCTCCCAATCTAGGTAAGCTTCGGGGTCTACTTTTCCTGCAAAACTTGGAGGAGTTAGCTTAACATCAGGATGAGTTACCCGGTTGTAGGCGTGTTCATCTTCATCCTCATGATGTCTAGGAGGCATCCTTGGTCTCTGAGAAGACCATATGGAAAGCCATCATCTTCTGCCTCTGGTTGCCGTGGAGGTCCTCTCGGCCTATGGTGATAGTTATGAGGTTGTGTGTCCTCATCTCCATCTGGCTGGGGTTCCTCTTAAGTCTATCATGTTGGACCCGTGTCCTAAGGGTTTGACCCCTAGGACCTCAGGAGTGGTGTTGCATGGGATCCACTCAGTGAGGTACTTGCCTCACGTGCCTTTTTGCGGGTATGGCCTGAATCCCCTCAAAAAGTAAGCTGGTCTTCCCATCCTTGTTGCTGCACTACATAACCTCCATGACCTATGGATGCAGAGCAGTTTGGAGTGTGGTGAACATGGCCATCATGGCTTCAGCTGCGCCTCTATTCTCTTCTCCCATGTGTGCTACAAAGAAAGAAGACAATTAGGGTGCTCCTAAATTATTAGGAGAGTTTTCTTTTTATAGGGGTTTCGAAAAAATGCAAAAAGGAAAATCCTAAGGAAAGGAAATTCAAAAAAATGTGAAGATTTGAGAAAAAGGAAACTTTCTTGACAACTTGTGCTAGCTGTCCAATTCGACTTCCTTTAGTATTCTTTCTATTTTCTTTTTAATTTAACTTAAAAATAAAGGAAATATGATTTAAACAAAAAGGAAAACGTGCAAGACAATGCAAAAGTGAATCTAAACCCTAGTGATACACGTAGGAGGCTAGATGCACTCGGTTTGGAGTTTGATGTTTTTTTTTGATTTTTCTTGAATGCGACTTAAACTAATGCAAGAACACAAAACAAAACAAGCAAAAGGATAGAAACAACCTGGTTTAGGAGCTTTAACCTCTGATACCAAAATGATACAAGCCTCGATTCAAGGCTTGGATGCGCGTGGGCTGTTTGTAGAAGATTAGCTGAGAAACTCAACCTAGGCTTCAGGATGGGGGTTTTCTGGTTGGTAAAATATGGAAGGGTGAAGTGAACCACACGAGGGGTGATGAACCTCGTGATAAATCACAAACTTAGAGCTAGGAGGGCTGGTCTCAACTAGATTCTAAGCGCACAAGCTTCTTGAGAGAAAACTTGTTGGGGAAAAAGTTCTATCTTTATTAATATCAAAAAGGTTGTTTAACTACAATGCTGGAAGGAGCCTTATTAATATGCTCGACAGCTTGACCTTCTAGGGTCGACTCAAATAAAGAAAAGGAAAGTTTACAAAAGTGCACAAAAGGAAAAGATACAAAAGTGTATAACCGAAAAAGGACCTATTCCTAAAATGTTCTTGACTCAAAATGTAAAGCAACTAGATCCTACCCTGCAAAACAGAAAGAGGCATATATTCGAATGTAAACTTACCTTAACTCACCTCACGGCCAAGAAAATGGAAGGTGGCTGTCCTTGTGGCATGCACGCGCCTTGCTCCTAGTCTTCCACTTGGAGTAGGGTTAAATATCTTTGGGCCCTGACCTCTCTTGCCACTAAAGCCCAAGTCTCTGATGTTCCTTGTATTTTTGAGAAGCCTTTGGACTCTAATTTGCTCTTCTGGCCCATTGTCCTTAGCTGCTCTTCCTCTAGGAGCTTGTCGACCCATAAGCTGAATTTGTGGAAGAGTGCTTTTGATCTGCTTCTTGTCATTGCTCCTGGAGGTACCACTGGTGTAGATACTTCTTCTAGGTGCATGTCCTGGAGCTGGTAGCTCATTTGGTCCGAGTCCTCTTGTGTGGAAGTGGAAATGCGTGTGTACTCGGCTGGATCGGCTGTACCGGCTGGATTGTGCGCGGTACTGGCCGGGATGCCTTCAGGACCGCCAAGTTGATCCCGGAGTTGGCGGCACCACCAGAGGGACCGGTGGTGTCATCCACATCCCCACCAAGTGTGCCGGAAGCTTGGGCCTCTCCGCTGGCGATGCTGACCGGTCTGGTCCTATAGGTCGAGGGTCCGGCGGTACTGCCCGGTCCGGCAGACGTGCCAGATGGTCCTGCTGTCTCGGGCAAGCTTCCTGGTCGGCCAGTCTGGTCTCCTGGCTGGATGTACGACCTGATGTCCTCATCATTCCCTCCCTCTTCAGTAGGTTTTGTCCTCAAAACTGGATCATCTGCATGGAAAGGGCCAAGTCAGTAACATTGAACGTATTGGACACATTAAACTCACCTGGAAGCTCGATCCGGTAGGCGTTGTTGTTGATTCTCTCGAGCACTCTGAATGGTCCATCTCCTCTTGGTGCTAGCTTGAACTCCTTAGGTTTGGGAACCTCTCCCAAGGTAGCCACACCCAATCGCTGGAAAGATCACCTCCTTTCTTCCTTTGTTGGCATGAGTCACGTTCTGTCCGGTCCTCTTCTCCAAGTTCTCTGCTACCTTCTGGTGTAACCTCCTTATGAACTCTGCTTTGGATGCTCTGTTGAGGTTGGTCATCTCAGCTGGTGGCAGTGGTGTTTGCTCCAATGGGGTGAGAGGGTTGAAGCCGTATACCACTTCAAATGGTGTCTTTTTGGTTGCTGAGTGCACGGCTCGGTTGTAGGCGAACTCAATGAATGGCAGGCACTCCACCCAAGTCTTTAGGTTCTTCCCTAGTGTAGTTCTGAGAAGGGTTAATAGTGTCCTGTTGACAACTTCAGTTTTGCCATCGGTTTGAGGATGGCAAGTGGTTGAGAAGAGTAGCTTCGTGCCTAGCTTTCTCCAAAGGGTCCTCCAGAAATGGCTGAGGAACTTGGTGTCCCTGTCTGATACGATGGTCCTTGGCACTCCATGAAGCCGTACTATCTCCCTGAAGAACAGCTCAGCTGTTTGTAAGGCATCATTGACATTGGCACATGGAATGAAGTGTGCCATCTTGGAGAATCTGTCCACCACTACAAAGATTGCATCTTTGTGGTTGATCTTGGCAGACCTAGAACAAAGTCCATCGAGATGTCCACCCATGGATGTGTGGGTATGGGCAGTGGGAGATACAACCCGTGAGGTTGCACTCGGGACTTTGCCTTCTTGCAAGTGATGCATCTTGCACAATGAGCTTCTACTGTCCTCTTGAGGTGTGGCCAGTAGAAGTGCTCCTTGACCACTGCTAGAGTCTTGTCGACACCAAAGTGGCCCATGAGTCCTCCTCCATGAGCTTCTCGGATGATAAGCTTCCTTAGTGATCCTTGTGGTATGCACAGCCTTCTTTCTCGGAACAAGAATCCTCATGGATGTAGGATTTGCCATGACTCCCTGTGCTACACTCCTTGTAGCTCTCAGCAAGGTCAGGATCATCCTTGTATAGATCCTTGATGTGCTCGAATTCTAGGACCTTTGCCTCCATTGTTGATATCAAGGCAAACCTCCTTGATAGTGCATCGGCTACCACATTATCTTTGCCCTTCTTGTACTTGATGATGTACGGGAAGGTCTCTATGAACTCCATCCACCTGGCATGTCTCCTCTTGAGATTGGTTTGCCCTCTGAGGTGTTTGAGAGTCTCAT
Organism: Pugionium cornutum; assembly: GCA_018901935.1. Classification (NCBI taxonomy): domain Eukaryota; kingdom Viridiplantae; phylum Streptophyta; class Magnoliopsida; order Brassicales; family Brassicaceae; genus Pugionium; species Pugionium cornutum. Next base: position 4,269 of record JAENJI010001279.1, on the reverse strand, counting down.
GATCAGTGTGGATCACAAACTCCTTGGACAGCAAGTAATGCTGCCAAGTCTCCAATGCTCGGACAAGGGCATAGAGCTCCTTGTCATAAGTGGGGTAGTTCAGTGAGGCACCACCTAGCTTCTCACTGAAGTATGCCACTGGTCTCCCTCCTTGGAGTTAGCACTGCTCCTATGCCTATTCCAGAGGCATCACACTCCACTTCAAACGTCTTGTTGAAGTCGGGAAGGACTAGCACTGGTGCGTGTGTAAGGCTGTCCTTCAAGGCCCTGAATGCCTTCTCCTGAGCTTCTCCCCAGCTGAATCCCACGTTCTTCTTCACTACTGCCGTCAGTGGTGAGGCAATACTGCTGAAGTTGGGCACGAATCTCATATAGAAGCTGGCCAGTCCGTGGAAGCTCACTTGGCTGATGTTTCCTGGTGTTGGCCATTCTTGTATGGCTCAATCTTCTTCATCAACCTGTAGGCCCTGTGAACTCAATAAAAACCTAAAAAGACAAGTTTATCAGTACAAAAGTGCACTTCTTGAGATTGGCATAAAGCTCTTCTTGTCAAGGGTTTTAAGTACCATCTCAAGATGTGTGAGGTGTTCAGCACTTACTATAAACAAGTATGTCATCAAAGTAAACAACTACAAACTTACTGATGTACGCCCTAAGAACTTGGTTCATAAGGCATGAAGGTGCTTGGGGCATTAGTCAAGCCGAATGGCATGACTGTCCACTCGTAGAGCCCTTGCTTTGTCTTGAAAGCAGTCTTCCACTCATCACCTTCCTTCATTCTTACCTGGTGGTATCCACTTTTGAGTTCTATCTTGGAGAAGACCGTGGCTCCACTCAGCTCATCTAGCATGTCATCCAGTCGTGGTATTGGATGCATGTACTTGACTGTGATGTTGTTGATTGCTCGGCAGTCCACGCACATGCGCCAAGTCCCATCCTTCTTGGCACTAGTAGCACTGGTACGGCACATGGACTGAGGCTCTCTCTAACATATCCTTTCTCCTGGAGCTCCTTGACTTGCTTCTCAAGCTCCTTGGACTCCTCTGGACTCATCCGGTAGGCTGGCCGGTTGGGCAGGGCTGCTCCGGGCACTAGATCGATCTGGTGTTCTATGCCATGTAAAGGAGGCAAGCCTGCTGGTATCTCCTCTGGAAACACATCCTGGAATTTGTTGAGGAGAGTTGCTACTTCAGGAGGTAGCTCTACCTGTTCCTGTTCTATACTCAAAATTTCTTTGAAGACCATTAGTAACATTAAATCCTTCGAGGCTAAAGCTCTCCGGACATGGCTTGGTTGAATAAGAAAATTAGACTTGATAAGTTTCTTTTCCTTACTCATTTGGGGTTGTAGCTCATGTACCTGGGCAGGTGTAAGAGGGGCCAAGCTGACCTTTCTTTGTCATGCACAAAAGTGTAGAGATTGGTTCGCCATCATGCCTGGTCTCTTTGTCAAACTGCCATGGTCTTCCTAGTAGAAGATGGCCAGCTTGCATGGGCACCACGTCACATTACCCACTTGGTCTTGGTACTTGCCCACACTGAATGGCACAGTGACTGCTCATGGATCTTGAGCTCCACTTTGTCATCGAGCCATCTCAGTCTATATGGTCGAGGATTTTGTCTTCTCTAGACCTAGCTTATCAACCATATATGCACTAGCAACATTAGTGCAAGAACCACCATCTATGATGAGGTTACATACCTTGCCCTTGATGGTGCAACGGCTGTGGAAGATGTTCTCCCTTTTGATGGTCTCTGAAGGATCCACCATTGCACTGAGGATACGTCTAGTGACCAGCACTTCCCCCACATCAGGGTACTCAATGTCACCATATTCTCCTTCTGGTTCATATTCCTCTTCATCTTGGGACTCATATTCTCCTGCCTCCGGAATCAGCATGACTCGGTTGTTTGGGCACTCCCTTGAGATGTGTCCACGTCCCCTGCACTTGAAACAAGTTATGTCACGTGATCTTTGAGGGTTAGAAGACTTACCAGGCTCTTCTGGTCACGGTGGGTTCAGGAGGCTTGCTCTTGAACCTTGACTGATCGCCGCTTTGTCCACTGTCTTAGGCATGTTTTTGGTGCCCAAGGTGTCTTAGGCTTGGTGCGGATGTCTTGGCTCTTACGTTTGATGTGCTGCTCAGCTTGCACAGATAGGTGGAACAAGTCTTTGAAGTCATTGTAGATTTGCCTTTCCACCTTGCGGCTGATCCTTTCTTGGAGTCCATCCAAGAACTGTGCCATCAATGCTTCTTCATCATCATTGAGCTCCAATCTGTTCCTTAGCTTCTCGAACTCTTCATAGTACTCTCTACTGATCTGGTACCCTACTTAAGAGTATGAAAACGACGTTGCAAATCTCTATGAAAGTATGGTGGAACAAACCTTTGTCGCATGAGGTCTTTCATGTCGACCCATGAGTCTACGGGTCTCATTCTCTTCCTCCTTCTGTCAGATACCTCACGATCCCACCAGATGAGGGCATTGTCCGTGAGTTGTGCTACTGCCATTGAGACTCTCCTAGGTCCTGGTTGTAGTGATCAAAGATATGATCCATTCGCCTCCCAATCTAGGTAAGCCTCGGGTCTACTTTTCCTGCAAAAGTTGGAGGAGTTAGTTTAACATCAGGATGAATTACCCGTAGGTGTGTCATCTCCATCCTCATGACGTCTAGGAGGCATTCTTGGTCTCTGGTGAAGACCATATGGCTCAAAGCCATCATCTTCTGCCTCTGGTTGCCGTGGAGGTCCTCTCGGCCTATGGTGATAGGGAGGTGTGTCCTCATCTCCATCTGGCTGGGGTTCCTCCTGTTCGGTCTGGGTACTCAGGACCTCAGGGATCTGCTCAGCCTCACGTGCCTTATGGCCTGAATCTCCACGCGCTCCAACCTCTCGCCTATGGATGCGAGTTGTGTTTGGAGTGTGGTGAACATGGCCATCATGGCTTCAGCTGCCTCTCTATTCTCTTCTCCCATGGTGTGCTACAAAGAAAGAAGATAATTAGGGTGCTCCTAAATTATTAGGAGAGTTTCTTTTTATATGGGATTTGAAAAAAATGCAAAAGGAAAATCCTAAGGAAAGGAAATTCAAAAAGATGTGAAGATTTGAGAAAAAGGAAACTTTCTTGACAACTTGTGCTAGCTGTCCAATTCGACTTCCTTTAGTATTCTTTCTATTTTCTTTTTATTTTCTTTTTAATTTAACTTAAAAATAAAGGAAATATGATTTAAACAAAAAGGAAAACGTGCAAGACAATGCAAAAGTGAATCTAAACCCTAGTGATACACGAGGAGGCTAGATGCACTCGGTTTGGAGTTTGATGTTGTTTTTTTTATTTTTCTTGAATACGACTTAAACTAATGCAAAACAAAAACATAAAAGGATAGAAACAACCTGGTTTATTAAGCTGATACCAAAATGATACAAGCCTTGATTCAAGGATGTATCCGCGTGGGCTGTTTGTAGAAGATTAGGTGAGAAACTCAACCTTAGGCTTCTGGATAGGGGTTTTCTGGTTGGTAAACGCTGGAAGGGTGAAGTGAACCACACGAGGGGTGATGAACCTCGTGATAAATCACAAACTTAGAGCTAGGAGGGCTGGTCTCAACTAGGTTCTAAGCGCACAAGTCTCTCTTGAGAGAAAGCTCGTAGGGAAAAAATTCTACTTTATTAATAATCAAAAAGGTTGTCGAACTACAATGCTGGAAGGAGCCTTATTAATATGCTCAACAGCTTGACCTTCTAGGGTCGACACAAATAAAAGGAAAGTTTACAAAAGTGCACAAAGGAAAAGATGTACAACTAAAAAGGACCTATTCCTAAAATGTTTTGACTCAAAATGTAAAGCAACTAGATCCTACCCTGCAAAACAGAAAGAGGCATATTGAATGAAACTTACTTAACTCACCTCACGGCCAAGAAATGGAAGGTGGTCCCTTGTGGCATGCACGCGCCTTGCTCCTAGTCTTCGACTTGGAGTAGGGTTAAAAATCTTTGGGCCCTGACCTCTCTTGCCACTAAAGTCCAAGTCTCTGATGTTCCTTGTGTTGTTGAGAAGCCTTTTGACTCTAATTTGCTCTTTTGGCCCATTGTCCTTAGCTGCTCTTCTTCTAGGAGCTTGTCGACCCATAAGCTGAATTTGTGGAAGAGTGCCCTTGATCTGCTTCTTGTCATTGCTCCTTGAGGTACCACTGGTGTAGATACTTCCTCTAGGTGCATTCCCTGGAGCTGGTAGCTCGTTTGGTCCGAGTCCTCTTGTAGAAGTGGAA